>JAQBSW010008803.1:0-32129 GCA_029291075.1 Eudiplozoon nipponicum
TCGTTTGTTAAACTTGTGAGGTATATTAACACTGATGAAAGCTATCGATAAGTTTAGCCAAAATATCTCAAGAAAAGAAAACTACTGGAACAATGAAAGCTGCGCTAGTCAAAACGCAGATCAGGTAGTTTCTTAATTAACAAATCGGACAGAACATTTGCGGTAATCGTTCGCTGGTCCGCAATCACTGTAAAATTATATTACATGCCTGCAAAGTCAGAACTAAATGAATTGCACGATTATAAAAAAATATTTCTTTCTATTGCTACAGTAAATTGGATAACTCTTGTAAAATAAATATGACATAGATAAATGTAGGAGCTGTATTGTAGGGGTACTTTTCGCTGTTGCTATCTCGTTCCTGATTTTGTACCCCTACTACATATCAATGGTTGCTATTATTACTACCCGAGCATTCAATCAGTCTGTTCCTTTTCAGATGGTTAATATTAGAAGGCCGAAGAAAGGTTTCACGTATATATTCCACACAATGTAGCACATATAAATATAAAGTGATTTATGTCTATAAAGCGAAATGTTTAGCACAAATGTCTGGATTGGCATGAATATAGTCATATGATTGATTTACGCTGCGGCTCAAATTTTATAAAAAGCTCTCATTTGCTTCACTAGGTATGATCGACCATTACGACTAGTATTTCGTGGAGCAATACTTGGTGGTTGTTTGGCATCATACCACTGATGAGTTAGTTAACGACTATACTCTCCCAACTTAAGAAAATTTTGAAATTTTTTATTACTTTATTGGAAGATCATCCTCCAAAAACCAAAACGCGTTCAAACAGCTGCACAGTACAAAAAATAATTTTTTTTATTTTCTACTTTTATCGCAAGGAAAGTCGTGTAACTGGTCAAATTGAGTCTTCGAAGTTTGTCAAAAGAAGAAATACAATTTGACCTAGCTATTAATCAATCATGCTTTACCTAAAATATACCGAATATAAAACCACAATGCATTTGCTATGCAATTGATTTATTTGCTTGCTTTCAGCAGTCGCCATGGCCTGGCTGTATTGGCCAATGACTACGCTCATTGTCTACACACGCTGCATAGAATGCTTGGCTTGCCTTCAGTTATTTGAGTTTCTTCTACGCTTCCGCACAATTGCGATTACTTAATTTATTAATCGGATCGATATGATTGTTAACTCTTTTTTTCCGCACGTACCATCAGAAAGAATAATCATAGTTCTAAACAAAGCGTTTGCCAATTCCTAAATATGCTAATCTACTTGTTGATATCATTTGGAAAACGATCACTTAAATGGCAACATGACACCAATAGTCAGGATTTCTGGACAGCCACCTATGCTTTAACAATCTCGCTATTCACGGAATTTTAATGAAAACCCTCTTCAGGGTTAAAATACACATTGACAAGCTTTAATTAAACGAACATTGGTTGCACGGGTGGTGAAACCAAATACTATAATCAAGGTTTCAATCTTGATATAAACACCTGACCCATTAATTACTTACATTTGTCAGTATAAACTAAGAATTATATAGTGCAGATAAGGCAATTCATCCAGTAGACCGGTTTCGTCCTTATTGGGAATTCATCATGTACTGGCCAGAATTTGCCGCGGACAGGGCTCGAACATGGGCAAGTCTGCTTCGGAATCTTGTGCTCTAACCACTGAGTCACCCTGCCGCACACTACAATATACCCAATTTTCAGTTATATACTAACCAATGTAACATGGTTAGTATATTTTTCCTTTAAATGAAGCTCATATGACATCCATTTAGACCCAAAATTCCAGCTAAATATCCCCATTCTGTCATTACTGAACAGACACCAAACTACATGGGGAAGTGGTATAGAAATGAACATTTATATAATTAAACGAACATTGGTTGCGCGGGCGGTGATAACAATTATTATTATCAAGGTTGCGATCTTGAGTTTATGCTGAAATATGTATGTAATAAATAAGTAAGATCGCAATTCTGAACATCACGTTGTTATAGAACAAGACATTTACGACATTGCGACAAATACCATTGCACCGGTAGTGACAAATTTGACACAATATGTTGGTGAATATGAGACATACGTTAAACAGCTTTTGTTACTATGTAGCGTCTCATTATTACACATGAGCGTTAAAGTTAGCAATCAATTGAGATATCAGCAACCGTTCTAATGTTCCAGAAAAAGTGTTGTGCAAGGTTTCGTAAAACCTTCCGTTAATTGGTTACATTTGATGACCACATAGAGTGTCGCAAGAAACATTCACTGGCTAATGATGTGGATGTAGGGGGTACCAGAACAGAGGTGACCATCCAGAAGTCCATTTGGGGCCGTGCTATGTGCGTCCTGTTCAGTGATTATTGATCTTCTAGGTAGCTGCACGTAAACCATTGGATTAGAAGGAGCGGGATATGGCAATAGCTTTATTGAGGCTTTAGTGAGCCTTGCTGGTGATCTACGGTAGTACCAAAAGGCTAACAACCGTAGAAACCTGATTAATAAACAAGCAATCACGATTTAATTGACGCGCAGCAACAAGAATTGACGTGACTGATAGCAAGCTGTTCTAGTTAATCAGCGTGTATAAAAAAACATATTAAGATAGCAAGTATAGACAGAAAACGAGACCGCAGGGCGAGAGAGAGTGAGAGAGTGGGTGTAGTTAGCAAGCAAATCCGGGTGTGTTGCATAGAAATGCATTGTTCTAATACTGTTGCAGGCAATAATGGTCAATGGGCAGTTAAAATAACATTCATTGTACCCTTCTTGTGTGCAAAAACAAAAAGAAATTTTATCAGATATAATATCAGATATAAATATGTTTTTGCACACAGGAAGTGTACAATGAATTTTATTAAAGCTCGCATTTCAAAATCAAATAACATTCTTTCTTATTAGTCCAGTGTCAGTCAAGAAAATGTTTTTCACTTGGATTAAATTTAAAAATACAGAGATCAAATTTGATCCGTTATATTTCTAACGGAACCAACAAATTTATTATACAAAATACTGTAACACGCGTTACAACTCTAAGAAGTTCAATTTTGACAAATATAGTTCTCTTTAATATCAAATAGTCTAACTCTGCTTTTGCACATTATTTCTCTTAACTGTGATTTTAGCAACAGTCTCTGTTAGTTTCAAGCAGTTTCAATTGAGATTACTTCAACTGCAAATTTAAATGAAATTAATAGGATTTTGTTTAATAAATAAACCACACCTGCGCGAAAAACGCCGTAGCATTCAGTGGATTATTTCGATAACGCTCAAAACCTGGATTTATATTTTGTATGCTTTTAATTGATTATCAGTAAATCCAAATTATACTCCTAAGACATTCCGGATTTATATTTTGTGTGCTTTTCATTGATTATCAGTAAATCTAAATTATTCTTCTAAACAATTCTGGATATATATTTTTTGAATACTTTCCCGTTTACATAAAGTGTCAATTTTGCCGAGACTTCCTTTATTTATATATTGTGTTTTTTGTGACTAATTTTATACGATTTTGATCTTTGCTTTGCAACATTGTGTTCAATAAAAGAAGTATACTCCGATTGAGCTTCCTCACATCACCCTTCGGAAAAGGGTCAGGGCCTAATGAAGAACACAGATCGTAACAACAGCTACCAGGCGATTGTAGAAGGCACAACTTCAATAAAGTGACAACTCGCCCGCAGAACCTCTAACTATAACTACAAAACCTCCTACAATATAATTACAAAAGCTATAACTATAAATACAAACCTCCTACACCTCAATCATAGACAATATGTTTAATGAACACTTTGCTATTAATGCTCACATTCTAAGGTTGCGAATGTTTTATATTATATATAATTTCAATTTAAGGAAGCTTAACGCGTTGTTTATGTCTTGCACCTTTTCAAAATTTATGCATTCGGGGTTCCGGAATATAATAAATATTCTTATTCTAAAATGGGTAATGATATCCCTGTTTTTGCTGGTGATGGCGAACTATTATTCACGCACATAGTTTTAAATTTTCACCAATTATATATTAAAAAGTGGACAGATGTGAGGGATTTTTGCTAAACTTTGTTATGAGTTATGGAGATGAAACTTGCCTAGACTTAAGTCGATCATAAAGCCCCCAAACCCAACTATACGGCTCCAAACTAAGGTTGAAATACCACCTGGCCTCAAAGAATCCGAGCAGATATTTTTTAACTATGCCCAGTTAGATATGTCAAGTTTAAAAACTGTTACAACTTCAACAGAAAGAGTAAGTGCTAGTATAATTATAAGGTTTCAGATTATGATGCAAAGATTTCTTTATTAAGATCAAATGTCAAACCATAAATCTATTTGTCGAGCATTTGCCTCTACGTTTTCAATATACAGAATTTCTGAGGGATTTATATTATAATTAAGAATTATCTAACCAAAAGTACCAAATATCCTATATTTTTTCTCCATTAGCCGATGACGACTATATAGTGCCTTTAAAAATGTTTTAGCCTACTTGATGAGAGGTTTAAGTTGCCCAGTTTTGGGCGCATCAATGTAATATGATCAAAATTAGGTCCATCATTTACGACCGAATAGAAATTATCAAAATATGCAGCGGCCGAAATAATTTCAATCGACCAACAGAATCGGCTTAAAATAATTTAACCTATAATAACCAAAATTGAAATTTACTTTTGCCATGAATGCTAGTTCAGCATGATATCTCAATATAAATAGAAACAGACGATGTGGCTTGGTAGCTTGGAAAAATACCAGCTCAGATAGTAAACACTGAGCTATCTGAGAATCATCTTTGACTAAGCACAGGAAGGAAGTAAACTTTGTCAATATATTCAAAAACACAATACATTTAAGCTTCTTTCGTTCGAATAGGAATATAAACGTATACAATGCTGCAGAAGATATCATCGAACGCAAAGACCGGCCAATTTGCTTGTCTGACTCGACAACATATTTGATTGAATTTAGGTGCCCTTTCAATTTTACGTCCTGGATGGAATTTTTATTAAACCTATAAGTGGACACATCAAAATATACCGTTGTCACCACTTCGCACTTAGCATTGTTTTACGACGCAAGTTTCAATTCATTTTCAACGCAGCTGAAATATTGCATAGAATTTTAGGTTTGGACTTCCTTTTGAAGTATAGACTAATAGTGGATCTGGCAGATCAGAAATTAATAAACATCATATCTCGCCTAAAATACTGAGTTCAGAATAAAGCTTTAAACATTGAAAGTTTTCGGAGATGATAATAGAATTCATTGTTCTGTTAGCCATATAAAAATAATAAAATAGGCAATCAATCGCCAAACGCGCCTAAAGAAAGACCTCCAACCAAGATTTTTTTTAAATGTTATGAACTAAAATTGGCATAACATCTGATTCTTTTGACCTTCTGAGTTTTGATTATGGCAATAGGTTTTCTTATTTAAATAAAGGAGCAGGATAACGGTTGTTTGTAACATATCTTAGGAATAAACTGTAATAATAATTGTCATTATATTGGAAACAATACAATTTATGTCAGCATGTTACTCATCTTTTTATTAAGCAATTTTTAGCCTCAGTTTTTACTCACTCAAATAATCCTGAATTTGAATATTGACTTGATATTTTTTACTAGAAGGCCAGATGGCCCTCGTTGCAAAATGTGTTATTATTACTAATTACCAATTGATAAATAAATTGTTTAGACATTTCATTATTTTTTATATTGCATATGATTAACTGAATTAAATTTTCTAGTGTATCTGATTAACAAATTAATGAAGCATTAATCTAGTTTGAATCGTAAATGTTTACCAGATGGAATGAATTTCCTCATATATATTTCCCTCTGTACATTATATTTAAATGATTTTGTGGTCTGAAGCCAGAAAGTAATTCTAATTCTAATTCTAATATTTATGCATTAAAATTGTGCCCTAATCTTTACAATTATTGGGCCAGATGTCCTCCTTAGAAAAAATTATTTTTATCTCATTTCTGAACTATTTTATAATAATTATGCAATAAATCTATCGGATTTTGTCTTCATACCAATAAATGTATCATGGTTTGAGTTTGCGCGCACAGTCCTAATACTGAAGGGTGTTCATTGTATTGATAAAAGGAATATTTATATTGTTGCAATTTATTTATGTATGATAATGGATTATGACTTTATGCCTAACTGAACTTATTTATGATATGTGATATCCTATATTTATGGTACATATTCTGATATTGTAATTTATTCTAGAAAACCTGTGTAGTTTTAATCCAAATAAATAATCTCTAGTTCTAATTCCATTCATTGGGTTTTTCACACTTCAAACTGAAAATCTTATTCTCACGGCAATAAGTAGACAACCTTATTTCGGTTTGAACTATTGTGTGTATTCTGTCAGTTCAGTGTAATATGACTTAGATTTACTAGGATATTTCCTTGTTTTTGGAGATTTCAAGAAACTTAATAACTGTAGTATACATTGCATTCTTTATTCATAATATTGTGCATATAATTAAGGGACCAACCAAATGTTATTAAGCCTTAGCATGTGGCAATAGCCACCTTTAAGGCAAAGAACGAAAAAGGGTCTTGTCTAGGACAGGAATTATTTCAACAGTAATTCCGCGCAGAAGCGCCCGTATATGGATGAAGCAGTCAGCCCAATGATGAAAGCAGACTTCGAGTCGAAATGAACATAAATTAATAAATATTTGTAAATTTGTTTTATTAAATCGATACTCGTTATGCGAGAAAAATACTTTATATAATTGAGTAAGAATAAAATATGTGTAGTACACTGATACTAACAAAGACTATATCCGAGTGCGTGGCCCATCTAATATAGGTGGACACAATAATGGCGACCGCGTCGAAGAGTAATCAGAATGAAATATGCCGGCGTTTTCAGCCAAATCGAAGACTTATTTTAGACCGTCATCAGAATTTAAGCCCCTGCTTGCACCAATAGATGTGGAAAGGCCACAGTTGTGGGTCGAAAAATTTCAAGCATCAGCTCGAGCCCACGTATTTACATTAGAAGCACCTATTGTGCGTGTGGCTGTCCAGGAATAAGTGGACCGGACAGTAGCAGTCCAATTGGAATTGCCTGTCTACATCACGTATTAAGAGTACAAAAGACGAGTGTTGGATCACTTCCGGGCCAGGCCTCAGGAGATGTTTTCAGAATTGTACAGCCTCAAACCATTACTGAGTGAGATTCCCCTGAATACCATGGCACGCATCACGTGGAGGTTCTCCAAACTAACAGATTCTTTACCCGGATTGCAACCGCATCAGGCCATTATGTTTATGCTGCTGGATCCGATCAGATATGGTGCAATATCTAGCGCCCAGGGAGGCCTGAAAGAGAGACTTCAGGCTCTTCAAAGTTCGGCCATGATGACAAACAAAGTGGCAGCTGCAACACCACTCATGGGTCCAGTTACAACATCTGGCAGGAGCGACATACCGTACTGAAATTCTTTGCGGCATAATAATCAATTCCGCGACAGACGGCAACAGCCAGTGGCCTGGAAACAAAGTCAATATAAAAGGACACCAGCTTCGACAAATAAGTCATCTAAGCGTCAGCAAAACTAGTATACTGCTCCTGGAGAACGACCAGTTCAGTGGGGAAACAGAGTCTAAATTCTCACAAATAAAGGTGGTCGAGATCATGGCTCAAATATTAATCCTTCGGAGGCTCCAAAGGGTAGATCCAGTGAAGACCAGCATAACAACCTTAAAATTGTTCCGAACAAGGTGATCTTTGAAGAAAAATAAGTGTGGGAAACGTTGTCAAAGGTAAAGATTTCTATTAAATTTATATTTTCGAACTCTTCAACGCACAGCCAGTAATAATGCAATTGGATACTGGAGCTGATGTGTTGGTATTACCACCGACTTGGCTATTAAACAATGTAAAACTTACGAGAGCAAGTTTATGTTAGTCATCGGGCGCATCATTGGTGGCTGCGGGCGAGTGGGATACGAGAATGTTAATAAATGAAAATATCTACCATATGTCTTTTGTTGTAGCGAATACGCAAATGCACTTATTGGGACTTGATTTCATTAGAAAATGGGTTAAGACGATAGATTGGCAAAATAAGTGTATATGTATATCGAGGCATAAAAGCATAAATTCAATAAAGTCTATATGTACCCCTAAGATGCAGGAGGAGACCAGTTGTCTGCCTGGGTGGTGGAAGAATCTTCAAACCCAATATAACATTATATTCCAACTGTCTGATTGCAGCGAACGTCCAGGGCCGACGGTCAACCAGTATAAACTACGGCTAGAACTAAATGAAGGTTACGAACCACCAAAAGTATACAGTGCTCCTCCAAAAACATTAACAGCAACGACTCGAGCAACCCAAAAAATGAGAGTAGCCGGCGTTCTTGAAACGTCTTAATCTGTTTTTTGAGCTCCGATGGTTTACGTTACGAAAAAGGATGGTTCGCTCCGACCGGTGGCTGATTTCCGGCAATTAAACTCCGTGACTAAACTTGACCCGTGTCCCATGCCGGCTCTGCGTGATCTGTTCCTACAGCTAGCGAGATGTATATGGTTTGGCAAATAGGCGTGCAAGTACGCCAAGGTCATTTCCAATTCACCTGGGTACCATTTGGTCTTAAAAATGCACCAAAACGGTTACAAAGAATGGTGGACTCGTTCGTGTCTGACTTAACTTGTACAACGGCTTACGTGGACGATGTTATTATATGGGCTACTACTGAACATGAATTACGTGTTAGGCCGCAGAAGATGTTGGCCAAAGCTGTAGAATGGCGATTACACTTTAATCCAGAAAAGGTTCAGATAGGTCTCAGCGGAGGGATGTATGCCATTAGATTCGAATGTACAGCCTATCAAGGATTATCCGGTGCCTACTACTTCAAAACAATTGCGCCGGTTTATTGGTATGGTGAATTTTTATAGACAATATCTCACAGGGAGGCGATTACGCACCAATCATTGTCTAAGTTAACTAGTGCCAATATACCGTTTCGTTGGACGGCGGAGGCTCAAGAAGTGCTTCTGCTATACAGGCAGAAATTAATAGATACAATTTTTTTAACTTTCCCGGTAGGTAAAATGTCAATTGTTACAAACACGTCAGATATTGGGATAAGAGCGGTGTTACAAGCTGATGGACGTCCTGCGCAATATATTAATCGCAAACTCACTATGGCGGAACAGAACTATACCGTCACAGAAAAGGAATTACTAGTCGTACAATAGGTGCTACGGAAGTTTAGATATTTTGTTATCGGAGGACACATGGACGTCTTTACCGATCACGAAGCGCTAGTGCATTGGAGATCACTGAGTATTGAGAAGAAACGTGTATCAATTCATCATAGAGCCGGGATCGAGAATGCGGCAGCCGATGCGCTCAGCAGAATATCCTCTGTGCGGGTTTTGTTACTTATAAAAGTATCTGAAGGACAAGGAAAAGATGCCACGTGCCAGGAAATAGTCAACAATTAAAAAACGGCACAATGGTGTCCGCACCATATAAGAATTTGAGCCAACGGAACCGCCTGTTGGTGTGGAAAGAAGGACAAACAGTGCAATGATTAAATACTGTTTGTTGCAAAGAACTAATATATATGCAAGTATGTATTAGGTTTTGCGAACATAGTAACAAATTAGTTCAGTTGTGACCAGAAGGATAAACTAAAGGCAGCATGAACGGAAAGTATAATCTCACGAACATTCGTTTCGTGCTTACTGGCGACTCATCAGAAGAAGCCGATATTACGCCCTTTAACCACTATATATTTGGTAGAAGAATGTGGAATAATAGGACGGTACAATCTCCTAGACGAATGTGTAAACCTGTAATAGTGAAGCTAATATAATCTGAAGTCAACGACAATACGACTTCAATGCTAACTCACACTATATAATACATATATACCGAGTCTGTAAAGGATACTAACACTATGGCTATTGTGTTAGTAACTGATACCTTTTTGAAATCGATGAGTACCGGATACTAACACAATGGTTTCCGAGTCGGTACATGATACCAACCTGATGGATATAAATTTATGCTAAAGTTCACCCAAATTGAGAATTACAACAATTTCCGAACACCTGCTACTCCAGTTAAACCATACACCTTCATCGATATCAGTTATCACATTTCGCGGTAAGCATGACATCATTCAATTCAATAAATTACAGTTAAATACTGTTTGTTGCGAAGAACTAATATATATGCAAGTATGTATTACGTTTTGCGAACCTAGTAACAAATTAGTTCAGTTGTGACCAGAAGGATAAACCAAAGGTAGCATGAACGGAAAGTGTAATCTCATGCACATTCGTTTCCTGCTTACTGGCGACTCATCAGTATGAGCCGGTATTACGCCCTTTAACCACTATATATTTGGTAGAAGAATGTGGAATAATAGGACGGTACAATATCCTAGACGAATGTGTAAACCTGTAATAGTGAAGCTAACATAATCTGAAGTCAACGACAATACGACTTCAATGCTAACTTACACTATATAATATATATACCGAGTCTGTAAAGGATACTAACACTATGGCCATTGTGTTAGTAACTGATACCTTTTTTGAAATCGATGAGTACCGGACACTAACACTATGGTTTCCGAGTCGGTACATGATACCAACCTGATGGATATAAATTTATATTAAAGTTCACCCAAATTGAGAGTTACAACGATTTCCGAACACCTGTTACTCCAGTTAAACCATACACTCTGGCCTTCATCGATATCAGTTATCACATTTCGCGGTAAGCATGACATCATTCAAATCAATATATTACAGTTAAATACTGTTTGTTGCGAAGAGCTAATATATATGCAAGTCTGTATTAGGTTTTGCGAACCTAGTAACAAATTAGTTCAGTTGTGACCAGAAGGATAAACTAAAGGCAGCACGAACGGAAAGTATAATCTCATTCAAATTCGTTTCGTGCTTACTGGCGACTCATCAGTAGGAGCCGGTATTACGCCCTTTAACCACTATATATTTGGTAGAAAATGTGGAATAATAGGACGGTACAATCTCCTAGACGAATGTGTAAACCTGTAATAGTGAAGCTAACATAATCTCAAGTCAACGACAATGCGACTTCAATGCTAACTCACACTATATAATATATATACCGAGTCTGTAAAGGATACTAACACTGTAGGCCATTGTGTTAGTAACTGATACCTTTTTTGAAATCGATGAGTACCGGATACTAACACCATGGTTTCCGAGTCGGTACATGATACCAACCTGATGGATATAAATTTATGCTAAAGTTCACCCAAATTGAGAATTACAACAATTTCGGAACACCTGTTACTCCAGTTAAACCATACACTCTGGCCTTCATCGATATCAGTTATCACATTTCGCGGTAAGCATGACATCATTCAATTCAAAATATTACAGTTAAATACTGTTTGTTGCGAAGATCTAATATATATGCAAGTATGTATTAGGTTTTGCGAAACTAGTAACAAATTAGTTCAGTTGTGACCAGAAGGATAAACCAAAGGCAGCATGAACGGAACGTGTAATCTCATGCACATTCGTTTCGTGCTTACTGGCGACTCATCAGTAGGAGCCGGTATTACGCCCTTTAACCACTATATATTTGGTAGAAAAATGTGGAATAATAGGACGGTACAATCTCCTAGACGAATGTGTAAACCTGTAATAGTGAAGCTAACATAATCTAAAGTCAACGACAATACGACTTCAATGCTAACTCACACTATATAATATATATACCGAGTCTGTAAAGGATACTAACACTATGGCTATTGTGTTAGTAACTGATACCTTTTTTGAAATCGATGAGTACCGGATACT
The DNA here is from genome assembly GCA_029291075.1 of Eudiplozoon nipponicum. NCBI lineage: Eukaryota > Metazoa > Platyhelminthes > Monogenea > Mazocraeidea > Diplozoidae > Eudiplozoon > Eudiplozoon nipponicum. The sequence goes on from JAQBSW010008803.1 coordinate 11,849, forward strand.
AACACTATGGTTTCCGAGTCGGTACATGATACCAACCTGATGGATATAAATTTATGCTAAAGTTCACCCAAATTGAGAATTACAACAATTTCCGAACACCTGTTACTCCAGTTAAACCATACACTCTGGCCTTCATCGATATCAGTTATCACATTTCGCGGTAAGCATGATATCATTCAATTCAATATATTACAGTTAAATACTGTTTGTTGCGAAGAACTAATATATATGCAAGTATGTATTAGGTTTTACGAACCAAGTAACAAATTAGTTCAGTTGTGACCAGAAGGATAAACCAAAGGCAGCATGAAAGGAAAGTATAATCTCATGACATTCGTTTCGTGCTTACTGAGGTCTCATGAGTAGGAGCCGGTATTACGCCCTTTAACCACTATATATTTGGTAGAAGAATGTGGAATAATAGAACGGTACAATTTCCTAGACGAATGTGTAAACCTGTAATAGTGAAGCTAACATAATCTAAAGTCAATGACAATACGACTTCAATGCTAACCTACACTATATAATATATATACCGAGTCTGTAAAGGATACTAACACTATGGCTATTGTGTTAGTAACTGATACCTTTTTTGAACTCGATGAGTACCGGATACTAACACTATGGTTTCCGAGTCGGTACATGATACCAACCTGATGGATATAAATTTATGCTAAAGTTCACCCAAATTGAGACTTACAACAATTTCCGAACACCTGTTACTCCAGTTAAACCATACATTCTGGCCTTCATCGATATCAGTTATCACATTTTGCGTTAAGCATGACATCATTCAATTCAATATATTACAGTTAAATACATTACAGTTAAATACTGTTTGTTGCGAAGAGCTAATATATATGCAAGTATGTATTAGGTTTTGCGAACCTAGTAACAAATTAGTTTAGTTGTGACCAGAAGGATAAACCAAAGGCAGCATGAACGGAAAGTATAATCTCATGCACATTCGTTTCGTGCTTACTGGCGACTCATCAGTAGGAGCCGGTATTACGCCCTTTAACCACTATATATTTGGTAGAAGAATGTGGAATAATAGGACGGTACAATCTACTAGACGAATGTGTAAGCCTGTAATAGTGAAGCTAACATAATCTAAAGTCAACGACAATACGACTTCAATGCTAACTCACACTATATAATATATATACCGAGTCTGTAAAGGATACTAAAACTATGGCTATTGTGTTAGTAACTGATACCTTTTTTGAAATCGATGAGTACCGGATACTAACACTATGGTTTCCGAGTCGGTACAAGATACCAACCTGATGGATATAAATTTATGCTAAAGTTCACCCAAATTGAGAATTACAACAATTTCCGAACACCTGTTAATCCAGTTAAACCATACACTCTGGTCTTCATCGATATCAGTTATCACATTTCGCGGTAAGCATGACATCATTCAATTCAATACATTACAGTTAAATACTGTTTGTTGCGAAGAACTAATATATATGCAAGTATGTATTAGGTTTTGCGAACCTAGTAACAAATTAGTTCAGTAGAGACCAGAAGGATAAACCAAAGGCAGCATGAACGGAAAGTATAATCTCATGCACATTCGTTTCGTGCTTACTGGCGACTCATCAGTAGGAGCCGGTATTACGCCCTTTAACCACTATATATTTGGTAGAAGAATGTGGAATAATAGGACGGTACAATCTCCTAGACGAATGTGTAGACCTGTAATGGTGAAGTTAACATAATCTAAAGTCAACGACAATGCGACTTCAATGCTAACTCACACCATATAATATATATACCGAGTGTGTAAAGGATACTAACACTATGTCTATTGTGTTAGTAACTGATACCTTTTTAAATCGATGAGTACCGGATACTAACACTATGGTTTCCGAGTCGGCACATGATACCAACCTGATGGATATAAATTTATGCTAAAGTTCACCCAAATTGAGAATTACAACAATATCGGAACACCTGTTACTCCAGTTAAACCATACACTCTGGCCTTCATCGATATCAGTTATCACATTTTGCGGTAAGCATGACATCATTCAATTCAATATATTACAGTTAAATACTGTTTGTTGCGAAGAACTAATATATATGCAAGTATGTATTAGGTTTTGCGAACCTAGTAACAAATTAGTTCAGTTGTGACCAGAAGGATAAACCAAAGGCAGCAGGAACGGAAAGTATAATCTCATTCACATTCGTTTCGTGCTTACTGGCGACTCATGAGTAGGAGCCGGTATTACGCACTTTAACCACCATATATTTGGTAGAAGAATGTGGAATAATAGGACGGTACAATCTCCTAGACGAATGTGTAAACCTGTAATAGTGAAGCCAACATAATCTAAAGTCAACGACAATACGACTTCAATGCTAACTCACACTATATAATATATATACCGAGTCTGTAAAGGATACTAACACTATGGCTATTGTGTTAGTAACTGATACCTTTTTTGAAATTGATGAGTACCGATACTAACACTATGGTTTCCGAGTCGGTACATGATACCAACCTGATGGATATAAATTTATGTTAAAGTTCACCCAAAATGAGAATTACAACAATTTCCGAACACCTGTTACTCCAGTTAAACCATACACTCTGGCCTTCATCGATATCATTTATCACATTTCGCGGTAAGCATGACATCATTCAATTCAATATATTACAGTTAAATACTGTTTCTTGCGAAGAACTAATATATATGCAAGTATGTATTAGGTTTTGCGAACCTAGTAACAAATTAGTTCAGTTGTGACCAGAAGGATAAACCAAAGGCAGTATGAACGGAAAGTATAATCTCATGCACATTCGTTTCGTGCTTACTGGCGACTCATCCGTAGGAGCCGGTATTACGCCATTTAACCACTATATATTTGGTAGAAGAATGTGGAATAATAGGACGGCACAATCTCCTAGACGAATGTGTAAACCTGTAATAGTGAAGCTAACATAATCTGAAGTCAACGACAATACGACTTCAATGCTAACTCACACTATATAATATATATAGCGAGTCTGTAAAGGATACTAACACTATGGCCATTGTGTTAGTAACTGATACCTTTTTTGAAATCGATGAGTACCGGATACTAACACTATGGTTTCGGAGTCGGTACATGATACCAACCTGATGGATATAAATTTATGCTAAAGTTCACCCAAATTGAGAATTACAACGATTTCCGAACACCTTTTACTCCAGTTAAACCATACACTCGGGCCTTCATCGATATCAGTTATCACATTTCGCGGCAAGCATGACATCATTCAATTCAATATATTACAGTTAAATATTGTTTGTTGCGAAGAGCTAATATATATGCAAGTATGTATTAGGTTTTGCGAACCTAGTAACAAATTAGTTCAGTTGTGACCTGAAGGATAATCCAAAAACAGCACGAACGGAAAGTATAATCTCATGCACATTCGTTTCGTGCTTACTGGCGACTCATCAGTAGGAGTCGATATTACGCACTTTAACCACTATATATTTGGTAGAAGAATGTGGAATAATAGGACGGTACAATCTCCTAGACGAATGTGTAAACCTGTAATAGTGAAGTAACATAATCTAAAGTCAACGACAATACGACTTCAATGCTAACTCACACTATATAATATATATACTGAGTCTGTAAAGGATACTAACACCATGGCTATTGTGTTAGTAAGTGATACCTTTTTTGAAATCGATGAGTACCGGATACTAACACTATGGTTTCCGAGCCGGTACATGATACCAACCTGATGGATATAAATTTATGCTAAAGTTCACCCAAATTGAGAATTACAACAATTTCCGAACACCTGTTACCCAAGTTAAACCATACACTCTGGCCTTCATCGATATCAGTTATCACATTTCGCGGTAAGCATGACATCATTCAATTCAATATATTACAGTTAAATACTGTTTGTTGGGAAGAACTAATATATATGTAAGTATGTATTAGGTTTTGCGAACCTAGTAACAAATTAGTTCAGTTGTGACCAGAAGGATAAACCAAAGGCAGCATAAACGGAAAGTATAATCTCATGCACTTCGTTTCGTGCTTACTGGCGACTCATCAGTAGGAGCCGGTAGGCCGCCCTTAACCACTATATTTGGTAGAAGAATGTGGAATAATGGGACGGTAAAATCTCCTAGACAAATGTGTAAACCTGTAATAGTGAAGCTAACATAATCTAAAGTCAACGACAATGCGACTTGAATGCTAACTCACACTATATAATATATATACCGAGTCTGTAAAGGATACTAACACTATAGCCATTGTATTAGTAACTGATACCTTTTGAAATCGATGAGTACCGGATGATACTAACACTATAGTTTCTAGTCAATTTTATGATACCAACCTGATGGATATAAATTTATGCTAAAGTTCACCCAAATTGAGAATTACAACAATTTCCGAACACCTGTTACTCCAGTTAAACCATACACTCTGGCCTTCATCGATATCAGTTATCACATTTCGCGGTAAGCATGACATCATTCAATTCAATACATTACAGTTAAATACTGTTTGTTGCGAAGAACTAATATATATGCAAGTATGTATTAGGTTTTGCGAACCTAGTAACAAATTAGTTCAGTTGTGACCAGAAGGATAAACCAAAGGCAGCATGAACGGAAAGTATAATCTCATGCACATTCGTTTCGTGCTTACTGGCGACTCATCAGTAGGAGCCGGTATTACGCCCTTTAACCACTATATATTTGGTAGAAGAATGTGGAATAATAGGACGGCACAATCTCCTAGACAGATATTAGCCAAACCTGTAGTGAAGCTAACATAATCTGAAGTCAACGACAATACGACTTCAATGCTAACTCACACTATATAATATATATACCGAGTCTGTAAAGGATACTATAACTATGGCCATTGTATTTGTAACTGATACCTTTTTTGAAATCGATGAGTACCGGATACTAACACTATGGTTTCCGAGTCGGTACATGATACCATCTGATGGATATAAATTTATGCTAAAGTTCACGCAAATTGAGAATTACAACAATTTCCGAACACCTGTTACTCCAGTTAAACCATACACTCTGGCCTTCATCGATATCAGTTATCACATTTCGCGGTAAGCATAACATCATTCAATTAAATATATTACAGTCAAATACTGTTTGTTGCGAAGAGCTAATATATATACAAGTATGTATTAGGTTTTGCGAACCTAGTAACAAATTAGTTCAGTTGTGACCAGAAGGATAAACCAAAGGCAGCATGAACGGAAAGTATAATCTCATGCACATTCGTTTCGTGCTTACTGGCGACTCATCAGTAGGAGCCGGTATTACGCCATTTAACCACTATATATTCGGTAGAAGAATGTGGAATAATAGGACGGTACAATCTCCTAGACGAATGTGTAAACCTGTAATAGTGAAAATAACATAATCTGAAGTCAACGACAATACGACTTCAATGCTAACTCACACTATATAATATATATACCGAGTCTGTAAAGGATACTAACACTATGGCCGTTGTGTTAGTAACTGATATCTTTTTTTAAATCGATGAGTACCGGATACTAACACTATGGTTTCCGAGTCGGTACATGATACCAACCTGATGGATATAAATTTATGCTAAAGTTCACCCAAATTGTGAATTACAACAATTACCGAACACCTGTAACTCCAGTTAAACCATACACTCTGGCCTTCATCGATATCAGTTATTACATTTCGCGGTAAGCATGACATCATTCAATTCAATACATTACAGTTAAATACTGTTTGTTGCGAAGAACTAATATATATGCAAGTATGTATTAGGTTTTGCGAACCTAGAAACAAATTTGTTCAGTTGTGACCAGAAGGATAAACCAAAGGCAGCATGAACGGAAAGTATAATCTCATGCACATTCGTTTCGTGCTTACTGGCGACTCATCAGTAGGAGCCGGTATTACGCCCTTTAACCACTATATATTTGGTAGAAGAATGTGGAATAATAGGACGGTACAATCTCCTAGACGAATGTGTAATCCTGTAATAGTGAAGTTAACATAATCTTAAGTCAACGACAATACGACTTCAATGCTAACTCACACTATATAATATATATACCGAGTCCGTAAAGGATACTAACACTATGGCCATTGTGTTAGTAACTGATACCTTTTTTGAAATCGATGAGTACCGGATACTAACACTATGGTTTCCGAGTCAGTACATGATACGAACCTGATGGATATAAATTTATGCTAAAGTTCACCCAAATTGAGAATTACAACAATTTCCGAACACCTGTTACTCCAGTTAAACCATACACTCTGGCCTTCATCGATATCAGTTATCACATTTCGTGGTAAGCATGACATCATTCAATTCAATATATTACAGTTAAATACTGTTTGTTGCGAAGAACTAATATATATGCAAGTATGTATTGGGTTTTGCGAACCTAGTAACAAATTAGTTCAGTTGTGACCAGAAGGATAAACCAAAGGCAGCAAGAACGGAAAGTATAATCTCTTGCACATTCGTTTCGTGCTTACTGGCGACTCATCAGTAGGAGCCGGTATTACGCCAGGAAATAATCATCAATTAAAAATCGGCACAATGTTGTCCGCACCATATAAGACGTCGAGCCTACAGAACCGCCTGTTGGTGTGGAAAGAAGGACAAACAGTGCAATGGTTTTTGCCAGAATCGATAAGAATAGAAATAATGGCCTTTTGGCATGAAACGTTGGGAAATCCCGGCGCTGGGCGACTCATTGAGACATTGTAGTCACGATTGTATTGGCCTGGCATGTCCGAAGAATTTCGGAGCTATTGCCATCAGTGCATTACCTGTCAATCTTGTAAGCCACAAAAACGAGAAAAAGTCACTCCGATTGCTTTCAGTGTAACCGCACGGAACGAGTTTTTGCATATCGACCAGGTAGGTCCACTGCCGGTAGCTTGCGGCGGGGGGTCCTATGTGTTTTCCATGGTCGATAAGTTTACCCGATGGGTCGAGTTTGTATCACTGAATAAGATCACAACAGAAAAAATTATAACGTGCTTAGAAGTGCGATGGCTCAGTCGATTTGGTGCACCAAAATTTATTGTTCCAGACCAAGGGGCACAGTTTGAGTCAAAAGAATTTAATCAATGGTGCAAAGACCTTGAAATAAAGCATTCACCTACAGTCACTTATCACCCGCAGATCAATGTGATGGCTGATCGCGCACATAGAACAATGAAAGAGGCACTGCGATGTTGGTGCAACAAGAGTCCAGGAACGTGGAGATACAAATTACATTTGGTCGAGCGGGACGTGCGCTTTACAGTCTCAACAGCTACAGGATTCGCTCCAACGACAATAGTCTATGGAGGGCACATAAGCCTGCCAAGTGAACCTGTAATCCAAGGATCCCATGAGCGCTGCATCATAACGGATATTCAAGAGTGACTAAAACAGTTAATTGAAAAATTTGACGCCACACAGCGACAAGGCTATGCAAGGCAACCGACATGCACTCGCCTAAATGTCGGCGACTATGTCATGGTTGTGAAGGTCGAGCCCATGACACTGCAGGCTGTCAATGATGGGCCGTATCGCGTGGAAAGGGTAGACTCAGAGCACAATATAGTTTTTGTTAGCATGCCCGATGGACCATGAGCTGTCGCAATTGATCATTTAAGCAGGGTGCTAAAGCCGATTCCTGAGGGAGGAAGGGGGGGGAGATGTAGCAATAGCCACTTTTAAGACAAAGAATGAAAAAAGGGTCTTATCTAGGGAAGGCATTATTTCAACTGAAATTCCGCACAGAAGCCCAATGATGAAAGCAGACTTTGAGTCGATGTGAACATAAATTTTATTAAAAATTTTAAATTTGTTTTATTAAATCGATGCTCATTATGCAAGCAAAATACTATATATAAATGAGTAAAAATAAAGCATGTGTAATACATTTGCAAATAGCTTCTGATGGGTTAGAAACGTTGATTCAAGGACTGACTGCTCAAATGAATATTTTAACTGCAGAATTAGGCATAATTAAGTCTCGTCTAGATGATACTCTGATAAAAACACAGACGATATCCGAGTGCTTGGTCCATCCAATATAGGTGGACACACTATTGCACTTGTTTATTTAGAGAATAAAATTGTGGCTCTATATTAATGAGATGGGATGAAATATTTTATTGAATTGGATCATAAGCAAATTTTTCTGAAATCGGATAGCCCAAAAATGAATGGGCACGTTCTCATTATTTCTGATTTTCGTTAAATGTATGTCAATAATAATTGAATCTATTTTATAATCTTATTATAATTTTTGTTTATGAGTGTTTCATGTGTTTGGACGAAAATGATTTATTTTCTCAGTGTCTGATTTGTTGAATATTTTTTTCCAAAGTTGCTCGTTTACAAACATCGTTCCGAGAAGGGTTGACAGACATCTATGTATTTTAAGTACAAAAAATATTAAAATTTGCATAAAATCTGTTCTTATATATTCAAAATCTTGAACTAGATATCGTAGATAATATATTATTGACTTTATTGGTGTCTTTTTGCCCAAGATCGTAAAGAAATATAATGTAAAATCTTAAGAGTAACTCGAAAATTTGTTATAAAGTTCTGAAAGATTATTGTACATATAAGGAAACTGAAAACCTGATAATACTAGTTGATAAGACAAAGAGTGGTTTCATATTAGAATTAAAATATCTATTTGTTAAATTGATTTGTAAAGTTAATAACTTAAAACAATTGCCTGTCTTATAGGATACTGTGTTTAACAGTGACCAACAACTACTACTTGATTGTGAAACTTGAATTAGAGTATGATAACAATGAAGTCTCAAAAGCAATTAAGTAATACAGGAATGCCAATAAAATATTTTCTTCGCTTGTCTACAAGGTTTAATAAATTTTTAAATGATAGTATTATTGCGTCCAAAAGTTGAACCATAGTCGCATGCCTATTGCCTAAATGTTTGGTAGAGATTATAGTGCAATATCTAATATACCTTCTTGAAGGTAATTGAGCGTTGAATATTAGGACATCCTGATTCACATTTACTTTTAAATGTAATGCACAGATGCAAATCTTTACTTCGGGAAAGACTTTTATAACAGATAAATATATACAATAGTACATGGATTTATGATCCATTCTCTAATAATTATGTACAGCTGAAGTTTAAATTTAGATAACCTTGTATATTATAATATGACGTAATGAGTCATTCTATCACTATATGCATTCATCAATAGTTGATAATAATGAGAAAGATCAAGGTATAAATCGAAAGAGGATTATATAAGAATGAGTTTGAACAGTGAATAGAAATTCTCTATTAGTATAAGCATTTTCACCAACAAAAATGAATTAACAATTTATCGATAATTTAAACCCACTAATACTGTTTGAACCGAAACTTATTAAAAACTTTAAAAAATATTCTTTTAAATTCTATGATTCTTTGTTTACATATTTCTGAATATTTATATTGTTCAGTTGTGCTTAATTTCAGTTTTACCTTATTTTGGCCTGACTTTGTGAGCCTCTTTGATTGAGATACGTAGCCATTTTGTTTATGATTTTTAAACTGTAACGACTTTAGTAACATTTGCAACAATTATAATTTTAATTTTCTGCTACACAATACAATTATGCTAAAACAAGGTTATATTCTTATCAGTGCTTATTGGGATCAGTTATGAACAGATAAATTAATTATACTGTTTTTCGAGTCAAATCTCTAATAATTGGATTGCAGTGTTGCATGAAAAGTACTCAATCCTAGTACCTACTACATAGTTAACTAAATACGATTGTGCCTATCGTAGAGTTTGATATTCAATTTGAGAACACAATGGGCATTTCTAGAGGATTTGCAGGTCTGAACCCGATAACTCAGAGGAAAGAGCTTATGAATTAAGATCCACCATATACATTATTTGGTATAGACAAGACGCATAAACACACAGAGAGTGACAAGAGCTCGGTGTATTTGAGGCTCGGAGTAGATAATAGGGAGAGAGCCTCTTTAATTTGAAAAAAATTATTTTTTAATTGTATAAACCGTTTTATTTTACAGTATGACACAAATCACAATTATCCTACCCAACATAGTTTTGTGTTGCTATTGTTTCTCTTAAAGAGATATTACTGCAGATATAAAATTCTAATTTTATTTATTTATAATTTGTAATATAAAGGCAAACGCGAAAAATGTACTTTCAAAGGCGTTTTAAACTTTTACTGATTGACAGGCTAAATGTAGTGTTGGATGTAACATACGAAAGTAAGCGACACAGAGCGATGTTGAATTATTTTAATTTAAAACAGTTTCGTAAGGCCTAATAAGAATGTTGTGCAATGTATCAAAACATTCAGTGTAATCTGTATCGTTTTAATTGTGGAGAAATTCAACAGCTAATACCATGATAAATTGTAATAAAAGAACAGAACAAGATATTTATAAATCATTCTGGAGCTCTGTTAGGTGTGTCCTGTTCGTTGGTTAGTGATTTCCTGGAAAGATACACGCAAATGTCTAGATAAGCAGAAGTAGGATGTCGAATTTGCCGCATTGAAAGTCTTGATGTGTCTTACTGGTTAAATGCGGTAACACCAAGAAGGCTGACAAATGTAGAATTCTGATTAATATGTCAAACGATAATGATTTCCTGGATGCACTGGAACAAGAGGTTAGCGTGATTAATGTCTATATTTGTTAGTAGACAAGCAGATGTAAAAACGCAAATAAGAAGGTGCCGAAGGAAGAGAACAACCGTATTAAAAATAAAATTTCAAAATTGGAAACGGACGTTGATGTGTATGCGGAAAAATTGGAACTAGCGGAGAAGAAAAATGAAACTTTAAGCGCGCAAATTGTAGAATTGACTGAGGCGCTACATGCGAAGTTAGATAAATTACAGATAGATGTTCAGCCATGGGTTGATTTGGCTGACATAACAGTGGAAGACGACACGCCAAACAAAAATAAAACATCAGGGGACGAAATACTAAATATATTAGAGAATAAAGTCTCAGCGCAGAATAGCAAACAAGATCAGCTAATTTTATTTAATCTTGACGAAAATGCCGATATAAAAGACGTTGAGAAATTAAACGTTTTGATTAAGGATGAGACGCATGCTGACATTGCTAAATGTTATAAGGTGGGAAAACGGTCCGATCGTCCAAGACCTGTGGTTGTAAAATTATCAAAGAGACCAACGAATATGCAGATCGTGGCCATCAATAAAAGAAAAGGTGAGAATCCGAATTTTCATAGCATATTTATTAGACGTGACAAAAAATTTCTTCAACGGAATTTGGCAAAAGTAAAATAGCTAAAGAACAACCAGGAGCAGAAGCCGTCTACTTCTGATCACGCTATTATAAGGAATTTATCGAGAGAAGATACAATATCAAAAAACGATGTATCGTTGCTCAATGTTGTGGACAGCGGAGGGAGGAGAATTATGGCCCGAAAACCCGGCAAAAGAACAACAAAGCTGAACCAGTAAAAGTCGATAACTGTTTAGATAAGTCGTATTGTGCATATACTTTATTTTATGCCAACTTTAGAAGTGTTAAGAACAAAAACTTTTTGCTGTGTAAATTTATAACAAGTAACAATTTTGATTTTATGATATTATCTGAAACTTGGCTCAATAAGGATATAGAAAATCAAGAATTTGATATTCCTCACTATTCTTTATTTAGAAAAGACAGATCATTGGATAAAATAGGTGGGGAGTACTCATTTAAAGTAAATCTGTATTAAATGCGAAAATTTTACATACTAGTGAATATAATGCTATCATTGATTTTTATCTATACAAATCGATAATCTGATCTTAACCGCGGTTTACAGACCGCCGTATGCTAGTTTATATGATGATCAAACATTTACCAATTTTTTTCAATCTATTTTGGACTTTAATGGCTATAATGTGGTAGTAGTTGATTTTAATAAGTTACATGACTGTGAAATAATCAATTTGTTTTCTAATCATGATCTCAAACAGATTATAACGGAATCAACTAGTGGTTCGGAATGCTTAGATAATGTATACATAGAAATTGAAACGGTGAAATCACACAGGTATGATGTTGTTAACTTTTTAAAAAAATTGGATCACAAACAAATTATTTTACAATCGAACATCTTGAGTAGCAAAACAAACACATAAACTTAATATTGATAATGCACACGTGCAATGTTCCAGAATCAACTGGAATCTTTTTAGAGAGTTAAGCATACTGATTGATTATGAAAGTTTTTATATTATGAAAACTGACGAATTTGTTTCTTCTGTTTTAACGTTATTATCTGATATATTTCAGGCATCTACGTTTACGGATATTATACCTAAGTGAATCAACAGGAAATTATGTAAACTAAGAATTAAACGAGATAATATAATGAAGTCTAGTCTTATCAATAGTATTAAAAATGAGGTTAGATTTGATTGATAGAGAAATTAATTCATAACTGCTGATAATCCGTCAAAGATCAGAACGAATTACTTTGGCCAAACTGAAATGTAATCCTAGACTAGGATACAAACTCCTCACAGACTACAGTAAATATAAGGAAAAGTTAAAGCTTATATTACCTGTGGATAAAACTGAGTATGAATTTCTCTGTGAATTGGATGAAGTATTTGGCAATTTGATATGTAATCCACAGAATGAAAGCCATTTCATGGATCTACCTGATCCTTCGGAAGACCAGGAACCAGGACTTGTAATTGACAGAGATGCATTGATAAAATTAATGTTAAAAATAAAATCAAAAAACAATAATATCACCATGGTATGTCGATTGATAATCTACTTCAATTACCTTTAACTTTTATGAATGCGCTCTGCAATTTTATAAACAGAATTTTGAAGGATGGGAAAATACCAATTGATTATACTAACGATAGTAGCTAAGCCGTTGCCAAAAGTAAGTAAGCCAACGTGCGCCAGTGATTATAGATTAATCTCTATTATCCCTTCGTTTTTGAAGATAATAGAACGATTGATACTAGATCATTTAGAACGTATGTTGCCGGCTGATTTTGATTTATGTCAACATGGCTTTACGAAAGATAGATCGACAACTAATTAATATGCTTTTTATGTGGACACATGTAATTACACCAGATTAGAAAATGTTAGATGCCTTAATTGTATTTATAGATATCTCAAAGGATTTTGACTCTATATCTTTTGATGCTATTTTGAATGCGATTACTTTATTGAATATTGATCCGAATATTTTTAGATTACTTAGATACTATTTATATAATCGAAGAATGAGTATTGAAGTAAACGATTTGATATCAAAATCGAAAAGTGTAACAAGTGGAATTCCACAGAGATCAACTTTGGGGCTTTTTATTGAAAATCGTATTTGCACATTTGGAAACTAAGATCCTTAACGGTCGAGTTTGCAAATTCGCTGATGATTTAAAAATAATCTTTCCAATTGATCCAAAAAATGTCGAATTCTTCAAAAATAATGTGACACTAGATTTTTTAGAATAGAATAGAATAGAATATCTTTATTTGGATTCAAACCACACATATTCCATCAAATAATAAAATTGGAAATTGTACAATATATATTTTAAAAAATTATCACATCACAATAAATGTGCAATTAATCTCATGTAGATAGGTATATCTCACTAGTTGTACAATACAATATATCAATATCAGAAAGTTCGACTGAAAAGAATAATATATACATCATCAAATTAGGAAACAATTAAGGTATAATTCGAGTGTAACATTATGCAAAAATTGAGAACCATGACTAGCAATTGATTGTATGTAATGTTAACTAATTTGAATATATAGTGCATAACATTTCAATTAGAATAATACAAAACTTGGAAATAAAAATCTCAAGAAAATCTGTTTCCGATAACAATTATCCTTGTCTTTTATTCAACTATAAGAAGGTATTATCATAATCAAAAAAATAAAAAATATCAGCAGGATTGCAGACTTTTTCAAGTTCAGTAGATAAAGTTTTAAAAGACATCTTAGATGGAGACATTTCTCTAAGCCCCTTCGGCAATTGGTTATAAATTTTGTAGATTTTAGTAGGGCTGAGAGTAAACAGTAAACGGACGAGAGCTTTAAAAATATGTAACAGAACAGAATTTAATTATGTTTATTTTCATGGTGCTGTGATTAATGATGTTTTTGAGATTAAACTTATACAAGAAATAAAGGATTTAGGCCTAACTTTTCAATGTATTGCTTCTACTAAGAGACATATTGAAATGATAGTAGGCAGTGCCAACAACAGATGGGCACTAATAAATAGAAATATCCAATCGAATGAAATAAAATTTAAATTGTTTATAATGTGAATTAGACCGATACTAGAATATGATGCCGCTACTTGGAATCCATTAAAAAAGGTTTTGTCCAATAAGATAGATGCTGTACAAAGAAAAGTTGTGAAACAAATAAGTCCTATGTGCTATTGCATAAAAGTTTTCCATTTGAACCAGTGGACTGGTGCTTATATGAATCCAATAAGAAAGAGTCATAAAGTTGGAACTAGATCTGGACATTTGGCAATATATCCTCCTTTGGTGTGGAATGTTGCGAGCAAGTTATTCTCTTTATCAAAAATTTACAAAATTTACAATCAATTGCTCAATGGGCTTAGAGAAACGCCTTCATCTATGATGACTTTTAAATTTTCATCAACTAAACTAGAAAAAGTCTACAATCCTGCTGATATTTTTAATTTTGATTATGATAATACTTTCTCGTGGTTGAATAAAAGACAAGGATAATTATTATTAAAATTGAAATGTTATGCATTATATCATCATGTTAGTCAACAATACATACAATCAATTTCAAGTCATGGTTCTCATTTTTTGCATAATGTTACACTCGAATTATACCTTAATTTTTCCTATTTTTGATGATGAATCTATTACTCTTTACAGCCGAACTTTCTGATGTTATATTGTACAGTACAACTAGTGAGATTTACTTATCTACATGAGACTTATTGCACATATTTATGAGATGTAATATCTTTTTTTATATTGTACATTTTTCAATATTATTATTTGATGGAACATGTGTGGTTTGAATCAAAATAAATATATTCTATTCTAAAAAAAGATAGTAGGCATATATAATTAGCACAACAGAGAGACGACAGCAATTACAGGCAAATAACAAATCATATTTTGTAGCGTGCGGAATGCATTGCGCTTATTTAGTTAGAGGTCGCAAGAGATTGGCTTACGGATTGCATGCTTTCTCATTGGTCCGGTGTCAGATAATATAATTGCATATTATTTGAATAATTATACAAGATATCTAAGATATAATTTAACCAGTAGCATCACTGTCCTAGCGAGACTTGATTTGTACTAAGTTAAGAATCTGGTTTATAAACTGCCTATAGGTTTAACAAAATATTTCGTAATGTGCAGATGCTAGGTTAGTGCATACTCGTGAACTGCTCCATTAATGATACGACGCCAAATAACCACTAGTTATTGCTACACAAATGGTTAGTCGTTGTGGTCGGTTATACAGCGTGAAGCGCAATAGAGCGATGCTAATAAATTGGGAGATCCACATTGAAAAATTGTAAAGCGAAATGCTATAGGCGATACAGGTTTGGCGTTTCCTAGGCAGACTAGATCATTCCTAATATGAGAATATCGATAAGACCAAAGGAGCTACTGCATGGTGGTCCATGATATTTGTGACTAAATACGTGGAGTTCGTAACTGATAAAGTTTTTGTATAGATTATAATTGCCTATACCATGATATGATGTCTGTTGACTACCATTATTTACTAAACATGACATCAACTTTAAGTAGCTGGCCATATCACATAAAGCAAATGCGTGAGCAATAATGCACAGCTTTATGATGCATAAGCGATGCAACATGAGAATCAAATGCTTAAAAGAGACAAAAGATGTATACTGAAACTGTGATGTAGAAATTGTACAATATAAAAGACCTGTTCATAGACGCTACACGTTAAACAAAAACAATGGTTCTTTCAAGTGAGACAAATAAGTATGAAATATGATTCATGTGGATCCACATTACATGACCACGTCACTTAAAATTGAGCACAAATGATGCGCAATAATTAAACATGTAATACATATAAAAATGAAAACAATTAAAAAACTTTCTATCAGCTACATGTCATGCTGTGTAAGTTATTACCTGTTTGAGATTTGGTGCATGGGGATCCCGAAGCGCATGTGGAAAGAGCTATATGGTCAGTAACAGACAATTTTATGAAAGGTTTTAACTTGACTACGCTTAACAAAGTAGGTGTTGAACCTTGTATGATACTGAAATATACTTGATGTGTAAGTAAAATCTGGCAAGGTCTGCAATACTAAGGTTGTAGTGGTGTTACGGCAGGTCGTTACAAACATGTTCTTTCCTGCAACTGTGGTGCTGTGAATGTACAAAGATTGTACGAAGAGCGTGCAACGACTGCTGGGCTGACATATTACTGAAATACAGCCAAATGCGAGACATTTTAATATCTGGGACATCCTGGGCTGCTAGTAAACGTGAACCTGATTCAGCAGATGTAGGTATATGTCATACAAGAGTTGTGATGCAGATATAAGAATTGATTCGCTTATACGGGAATACATTTCATAGAGTACTAAAGGTAATTCATCAACCCGGTTTTTATTAATGAACGAGATTGTTAAAACGGCTTTGGTTTCCCGATGGATTCTCTCTGCTATACCATTAGAGTATGTGTGATAGGGGCGGTTCTATGAAACTCATGATTGATTTGAAACGATCGGAAATGAAGCATGTACATCAAGATAAGCCGGGAAGGAATTGCGATAGTAGTTAAGAACTCCCAAGGGTCACTGTAAGTCTTTGAAAGTCTTTGTGGTCGGAACATACTTGATCCAACTGGCCTTAAAAGTTAAAGTTTAAATTTCTTAAGGTGTAATAGGATATCAGCGGATGTAGTTGCAATTAGCGACTTATCAAAATTATTTTGAGTCCAGGATCTGAAAAGAGTGTTAGAATATTTCTAAGATACTCGGAGTGAGAGTCAATATTAAGACTATAGAAAATTAGGTAATCAAGATATGGCATACAGAAGTCTAGTTTGTGTCGCAGAATGTTGTCCATGAACCTCTGTATATTTGAGAGTATACATTATATTCATGCTGACTTTTGATTACTATCTGGTCCTATATGAACTAATGTCTCACTAGGTGCGCAACACCTAATATTCAATTTGCATATATTTTAATTCTACGAACCAAACAATACCTAATTGTTATATATTGGACAAAACGATGTTATGATTACCAAGAAAAGTGATCATTGGTATCAGCCAATGCAAAATTGTATGGATTTGTTGGAGTTAAATTTTGTCCAAAGTAGCTGTTATATTCATTTTTTGTGAAATTTAACATATATTGAAATCCATTATTTTGGTATAATGTACACCCAATAAAAGAGTATTGTTGGTAACCCTTACAGATTCGATATATGTTATAGATACTGAGTTTGTTGTGAAGTCGCATTGTCGAAGGCTTTATTTGAATGCAGCTAAATTACTGCTTGAAAAATACTTCGTATAAGAGATAATATAATATAGTAAGTATAATAGTAAGTATAATATGTAATACCGGTTTTTACTAATGAGTCATCGGGAAGCAGAAAACGCATGTGTACATGAGCTTACAACTTTCGTTCATGCTGACATTTGTTTGTCCTCCTCGTCCTAATGGAACTAATTTGTTACTGAGTACGCAACACGTAATACACGATCAAACATGTGCACTTAGGAAGAAAATACGTGCAAAGAATACCAAAAGTATTGATGACAGCAGTATTTCCTATGAATTGTGGTGCTACCGGAATGTAGTGTTAGGTTTCTATAAAGTCTATCACTGATAGATAATTGCAACCCCTGGGTTTTCATGAAATGTTTTAAAGTGATAAAAGTGTATGTATTGACTTTCGGCCCAGAATTTAATTTACAATAATCTCTGCAAGCTTTGTATGATCCTCTAGCTTTAGAGATCATATGTAGGGGGGGGGACGCCGAAGAAATTTTAGATGTTCTAATGATACCTTCTTCCACTGATTGTAGAAACTTTTTATGGACAGCATTGTATTTAATTAAAATAGGTTGCTCTGCTGTGTAAATTTATCTTTGATTTGCTGAGAACGAACACGGAGTTGTGTTCTAAAACAGTTATCGATATATCTGTCGAAGAATGCATCGGAATAGCTTTATGACCTGTAACTTAAATCTTTCGGAAGCTTATGTCCAGAAGGTTTACTCAAGTCCGGTGATGGGCTCACTGGCCTTCTGAATTAAAAGATAAATATAAGCCGATTTTTGAAACAGGAAATCAAGGCCTTGGCAAAGTTAAAGCTGTGAGAATATTTACGTCGTAAAACTATATTGTAAGAACAACGCAGGAAACCTTAGATATGAATGTGCTTACCAGTGGTTGTTTCGATCAATACTTAAAAAGACATCTTATTATTTGAGTTTCTCCTGAGAATTGAATCTGCTAAATCTTTGTCTGCGATAAATTCCATTCCTGTTTCCAAATCTAGAATGAAAGAATTTCATTGTGTTGTTTAACAGGAGCATACATGTAGGCAGGTTGTAAAATTATCATAACTTTATCGGCTACAATATCGTTGAGGTTAATTCTAGGAGGACTAAAGGAACGAACATGAATTGCAGCAATAGACGCTTGAAAGATGATCCTATTGTTTGTATGTTGAGAATATGAACTGCTGCATTTTTTAGCTTGTGGTTTGGCATAAAATAAAAATTGTATCCTTTTGATAAATTCTCCGAAAATAAATTTTCAGCATGCGTAAAAATAAATTTGGTGACTATAGCATAAATTCTTTGAAGAATGCCATTAAAGAAATGATGGGAACTCATTTATCCTTGTGATTGATATGTCCAATTCTGACAAAAATGTTGATCCGTGGATTTATAAAATTCTGTTGTTCCTATGACGTATTTTTCAAAGGGTCTCGTCAAATTTGGAAGCGATCGCTCTAAGGAGGATATCATAAAATCATCAAATGAGAAACTGACGGGTAGACTCGGAGATAACTTAGGTTCGATAATATTCATGATTGGAAATAGCTTACAAGAAGTTAAAATAAATAAAACAAATATGCTTAAATGTGTATAACAAAAATAATTTATACATACGTGCCATGTAGATTTTAGGATACTTATAACTGAGCGCTTACTCTTAAACAGCTACAACAGATTAAAGTAACGAAATTTGTAACTGAATATTGTCCTCTTAAATAATTCGTAGAGTTAACTTTGGCACTGTATCAAATAACAATGACCGTAGTTTAAACTGGTGAAATTTGGAACAGAAAACACCGCTGTTAAATAAAGACTTTAAAGATGTATATAATTTAATCTGTACATCAAATTAAATAGTTTATATTTTGTCTGAAGCCAAATAAATATTTATTATTCTAATTCTATTAGTCTTGCACTCGACTTGTACCGTGATCTCTCCATTTATTAGGCCAGATATATTTCGTATAAAAATTTATTACTAGATTTCTCATTAGCTTGTAACACGCGGTTCCGTGTTACAACCCAACGATGTTCGATACAGTGCTCTTTAAGGTCAAATAATCTAAATCTGTTCTTATACAATATTTCTCTTAACTGTTATTTTAGGAACAATCTCTGTTAGTTTCAAGCAGTTTTAATCGATATTTCTTGAACTGCAATTTTATTTGTAATTAATAGGGTTTTATGAAATAGACAGAACCGCGCGCGATACGGATGAAACACGCGGTGGACTATTGTGTCACAGTGAACTTATTTCGCTTAGTTGTAGAAGTTACGCATTGGAATTACTGTTCACATTATAATAACACCATACGAACTTCAGAGAATAATGGATTAGTATAATGACATGAGTTTAAAACCATAGCAAGCAGTGAACTAAATATTTGTGAGTTTTTTTGTCATTGAAGTCTTTATACGGTTTATCATATGCTTTTTTAGTGATAACCTTTAACATTGATTCCATTCATGTCATCATGTATTTTCAGTCGAGTTTTTATCATTGAAGTCTTTAAACGATTTACATATTTGTTCCCTTCTTGTGTGCAAAAACAAAAAGAAATTTTATCAGATATAAGAAAATTTTCTTTCGCATGGTCTTCTCAAATATCTACTCATGAACATATCTTTATATATAAATTGGAAAACAAAACAAGATAGAAATAC
>JAQBSW010008804.1:0-32128 GCA_029291075.1 Eudiplozoon nipponicum
AAGACCGCAACCTTGATTATAATAATACTTAGACAACAGATTGATGAATTCATACAAATTGGTTGAGATTATCGATAAATTTTAATTGAACTATAACAATCGATTGGCAAGCTTGCATTTAGCACCAATGTACATTAATGTAACAGTACCAAAAGTACTGTAATATTTTAAGTGTTTTTGAGTTGATCGCTCATTTTATTAGAAGTGAGATGTCGATGAGACGTATTAAAATGCTGAGCACATGGATGGCTTTTACTTACTGATACCCTTACAGACTAAGCAGTATGTAAGAAATTTTGGGCAGCATATTGTTCATTTAAAACCATTAGAGTCACAAAACTCGAAAGAGACCTTCATAGGAAGGATACTTGGGTATCCTTATTTTAAAATCATTGGTAATTAGAAGCTTTAGAGTAATAGACATAAAATATAAGATGGAATTATGAGACCAAAAAATATTCAGAGCTAATGGATACCGTCTACATCTAACAGACGTGACTATTGTAGTAATAGTTTTCGTTAACATGCTCCATGGACCACAATCTGCCGCACTTGATCGGTTAAGTAGAGTGCCGAGGCCGACTTCTGAGGGGGGAACATGTAGCAATAGCCACTTTTGAGACCGAGAACGCATCATTGGTCGTATCTAGAGCTGGCACGAATTCAACTGAATTTCCTCGCAGTGGTGCACGAATTAAAATGAAGCAATCAGCGTAATGATGGAAGCAGCTTTCGAGCTGCGGAAGTGAATATTTACATTTACTAAATTTTTAAACATCTGGCAGGGTGCAACAACCGGAGTGGGCGTGCTTGTGGTTTCCTATAATTCTCTAATCTTAAAAGGATATCGCGTTTCATTTTGATTTTCTCTTTGGATTCTCGCGATTTCTTGTCTGATTTAATCTCTGGGATACACCTGGAATTTAATTACACAATTTTATTGAAATTTACCTCCATATCCCAGGACCTACCCTTAGCTCGTCCGATTTTTCCGTTTCTTATAGTCATTTATACCATTTTTTCTCTCATCGTAATCTACACTATATCTGCTTTTTTGTATCTCACTCCACCAGGAACAAGATTTTATCGCCAGCCTCCTTCTCCCCGTTCTTAACCCAATCTTGCTGACCTCCAGCAACAAATGACTGATGTCACAGGACTACTTAGAACTCCAACTGGCAATCTTTCGTTCTCCACCCTGCAGCTCCACCTATTGCGTCAGGCAAACGAGTTTTTGGACGGTGTAGCTAGGGTGGTCGTCCTGCGAAACCACAGTAAGCGCAACCTCTTTCTGTCGTCTCCACGCTCCCCTCTATCAAATGACTATCTGGACTCGGATCTCATCAGGCAACTGCGGGATAACTTCAGCCACTTCAAAGAGGTCTCTTCGGGAAAAGGTCGTGCTTTTGTGCTTTCTTCACACAAAAGACTGTCTGAAGACGAGCTTAATCATCTTAAATCGCAATCACCCTTAGTATCGTCTGGCAAAGTCAAATTAAAGCGTGACTGCACGCTACTACAAAGGACAATACTGAAAGCTCAGAACCCTCAGCCCGACACCACTCCCCCTCCAACAGCAAGTCACGCATTTCCGAGATGGAGGAATCCAAAGAAACGCCGCTCACTTTTCGACGGCATCATCGGCGATGCCACTTCCTCTAGACCCCTCCTGCTGACCTCCTCCCGGTTTGAAGGGCTTCCCTTCACCAATAGCCCACACTCCACGATCGCTCTCCCCAACAATCTCAAGCTTAACCGCGTCATCGTGGCCGACCACGCCGCGTAAAGTCCCCAAATAACGGACCCTCTCTCCCTATTTCCTTTGCCAGACCCACATTCCTACGTCATGTCACTTTCACGACTGGTGCCGAGGTCCAGATACCTAAAACTGTAAGACGTCCAAGGCCACGCGGGATATCGACTCAGCCCCATCAACTTCAACACCCTCTTCCGACAACCACTTCGACCCCACCCAGGATAGTTGCATCTCAGCCCCTGATCAGATGCTGTCCCCTCGCACCCCACCGATTCCACTCCAGAGCGTCCTCTCGAGCTCAGATAACTTGCCTCCTTCTTGCATTCAAATCCTCCAATTACCTCACCCACCCAACAAAAGTGGGACAAAGGAGATCCATATCAACGCTGATCACTCCATTCTCGTCAACGAGCGGTCAGTCACGCCCATCAGTCCTCGATCTCGCCCTGGCAGCCAGCGGAAAGCCCCCGTCCGCATCTCCTCCCAGGTCTAACTATCTTTCCCACAGATCACTCTCAATAATTCTTATCAATTGTAGATCGCTTACGCCTAAAATCAATCAACTGCGAGCATTTCTATCCTCTAACGAGCCAGACATGCTTTCTTGTTGAAACATGGCTGTCCCCATCCATACACTGCGATGACCTTTTCCTCATCCATGGTTACACTATCCTTCGTAGTGACAGAACTGTCGGTCGAGGGGTCGTGCTGGCTGCCTATGTCCGATCCTCTCTCATGCCCAAACATATGTCTACATCTAACTCACTAGGATTAGAATTTTTCTCGTTTCAGCTACTGATTTTTAACCAAAGGATATCTACCAGTGTTGCCTACAGATCCCCAACCACTCAATCATCGACGACACTCTCGGGGCTCGACTTTGTCTACTTTTTTCTCTCAACACTCATATCGTAACGTCGTTGTGTACGACCTTAACCTCCAGATAGCAAAAAGGAAAAATCTAACTTCTGAAAGTCACCCGCTGCTTCGACTCTTCGCGGATAACCTACTAAATAAAATCGTGAATTTCCCTACCCGAAGGAACAACCAACTTGACTGTGTCCTCTCAAACAAAGGGGTGGCCAATGTCCAGTCTCGGGAGATCTTACCTAATCTCGATCACTGTCAGTTATCTTTCCCTGTTCCTCTTTTACCCTATATCCCTACAGAGGGCATTGAATCATTCAGGCGTTTCACCAACTGGGAAGAGTTTCGCCGACCCTGTGACCCCGCTAACTGGAGGGATCCTTTTATCTCAATCTCTCATCATGCTTTTCCGAAGTCCATAACATCTTATCCTCCCACTTTAATTGTGCCACCTTTATTCAATGCATTTACGCGACGAACATCTTGAACACCTTGTTTAAGGCACGCGACAACCTTGCAGTCAAGTCTAGACCAGGCACATCATCACTAGCTCGCGCCCTCGCACTGCGACTTGTCGATGAGCACATTAAACAGGTTATCAACAAACAAGCATCTAACATCGAGAGACGCATCCGCACGGCTCCTAACTCCAGGATAAAATTCGCAGTCATCAAACACCAATTGCTACAAAAGCCCAAAACCTCATATATAAAATTCTCTCGGTCGGACGACTCCTGCTTTGCGGACGATTATTTAAATTACCTCCTCGACTACTCCTCCGCCTGCTGAGATGTTAGACAACGGAGACGCTGAGAACCTACGCTGTTTCAACGTTTCACCAGCCTCCGTCGCTCAAGCAAATAAAGGCAAACACCAATTTGATCAATACGGTGTCTCGATCAGCATGATAGCACTTCTTTGCTGGAATCTCGTCTCTCTGGTTGCCGATTTTATCAACCGATGCCTCGAAACTACCTATCTTTCACCGGAATGGCTTAATTCGACGATCTCTCTTATCCAAAAATGGCACTTCGTCGATCTCTTCATTCAAAGATCTCCACTCAATTACAATCGTCCCTTATTTCACTAAAATCTTCGATAGGGTCTTATACAACATAATCTACGCTTTCATCAAGTCTCAGGACAACTTCTATCTCCTCGACAATCAACATGGCTTCCTGAATGGCCGCTCCTCTTCCACCAAGTTAGTTAGTGTCCTTACTCGCTGCTACTCCTTTCTCCAAAGGTCATGACTGCCCTCTCCTCTTCCTGGATATATCCAAGGCTTTTGATTCTTTGTCATTTTCAGCAATTGAATCCGCCTTATTGAGCAGTGGTAGATGCGTCAACGTCCTCATTCTTATCAGTCAATATCTCCGAAACAGATGTGCAACTAGGGCACCCTGTGAACACATCATTAAAGAGTGACATAAGTGAATGTCCTCAATATATACGGTACGTGGATGATATATTTCTTGTACATAAGATCAGGTTGCAATCACGAACATTGCTTCAAAGTTTCAACAAAGCAAATAATAATATCGGCTTCTCGTCAGTGAACGAGAAAGATGACTGTCTGCCTTTCCTAGATGTACTATTAAAGAAAGAAACTAATGGTAAATTAAACGGAACAATTTACCATAAATCAACATGGTCTGCACAGTATTGCATTACAGCAGTTTTGTGCGATTTCAATATAAATTATCAACAGTTCGTGGTTGCTTTTCAAGAATTGACAGGTTGGTTGGTCAAGATTCAAAAGAAAATGAAAAACATAAAGCAATTAACGATTTAATGTCTTATGGCTATCCCAGATAATTAATTGAATCAATCATTAAAAAGGGAATTAAACAAAAACAGACGTATTACGGGCCAGAAAAGAAAACAGTCTACTTAAATATCCCATTTAAGGGGGATGCAGTTTCCCGAATGGCACAAAAGATAGTTGAAGCAGCATTAACACGCACATTTAATGCAACTAAACTACGAGTGTTATTAAAGGTAACACGCTTGCCTTTACCAGCAATCAAAGAGAAACAGCCGTTAATGTCGATATCAAATACTATTTATCAATATACACGCGCAAGTTGTCGATCAACTTACGTAAGCCGATCGACCAGACGGTTAATTACTCGAATGAGAGAATATTGTAACTTAAACGCCTGTTTTAAATCAAATGTTGAATACACGTCTGCTTTTGCGCAACACATCATCGAAACATCGCACGTATGTTCTCCAGACGTACCATTCAAAGTAATTACTAAATGAATGTGACGCACGCAACTGATTGGTTTCCGTTTTTCACAATCTCTCTATTTTCACATATTTCTATTTTGTTTCGCTTTCCAATTTATATATAAAGATATGTTCATTATTAGATATTTGAGGAGATTATGCGAAGTAAATATTTCTTGTATCTGATAAAATTTCTTTTTGTTTTTGCACATAGGAAGGGTAAAATGAATACACACATATATATGGCGTATACTTACTCGGTGAATCGTACAAATTTGTTGTTTAGTCACTGTAATATCACCCAGAAGAGCGTACACAAGCATAAGCACTTACGTATCCAGTTAAAAGTCAGTTATGGATAAGAACTCTATCATTCAGCATAAACGAAGCCGTTTGAATGAAATCTACCACACAACTTAATACTTGGCATGATGAGTTTAACGTTGACAAAATGTTTCGGTATACGAATCCGCAATATACGAAGGAAAAATGAAAATAGTCGACGTAAAAGACTTGATTCGTAATTAACTTTTATACATAGTTATGGAACAGCAATTGTTGGCTGGCACACTGCCAGAAAAGACCACATACATATCATGCTTGCCAGTCTAAATATATAATTCTGGTAAATGATTGAAACCAGAGAAAATCTATATCAGTAGTCTTGTGACCGTATGGCACTTTTCCGATAGGCACGATCCGACATTGGTTTTTTCTCCTCGGACTTATTATATGGAAGTATCATAGGTTTTAAAACGTTCTTATTAATAAACACCAAAATGAAGTTGATATACAAATCAGCAATGGTCGAGAAGTCTCTATAAAATAAATATGCCATAGCGAATACGGGGTAATAATAAGTCGTAGTAAAAATAAAAGAAATATAAATGAATACGAAATTTATTACAAAAAATAAAAAAACGTCTTGAACAATATACATATAGTAATATATATTCATTAACATCAGAAGCACAAATCACCAAAAGAAAGCGTTAATTATCAGAAGCTTTGAATACTTATTTACCCACCAATCCAAAATGTTAATAAGTTGTTTTTATAACTTAATCTACTTGTTATGTCAATGCAACAACGCAAAATGGGTAATAAAAATAATTTTAACTTCAAGCAGTAAGCTATCAAGCAATATATGAGAATAGATGAGCCTAATATCTTAAAAGCGATATAAGGATCAAATGTTAAAATATAGACATAAAGATATTTTCGGAGAAAAGTAAATTATACCAAATCTAATATGCTTAGTATCTGTAATAAATATATTCAAATATAATAGTACCAAATGTATGAATCTACATTCACAATTATAAGGGGTAGATTAGCATAATACATTATTTACAGAATACTTCACTTCAGCAGTTCACCCAGAATAAATATCAATTACGAAAAAATATAGTGTTTTACTTGTAAAGGTTATCAAAAAATTATAGCAAAAATTTCAGAATATAAAATAATCTCAATCAAATCAGTTGCAAAATAAGAAAGCATCCAGATTATATATATATATATATATATATATATATATATATATGAGGAAATATATTAAATTTGGCGATTTAATTGCAGAAATTCAAAGGTAATTGTTAGTTTAGCAGTGTTCGAAATTAGTATTATTCACTAAAGTAGCCTACGGACAAATACGTCGATTTTTATCCTTCTTTGTTCAGACAAGTTGGTGGCCCATAATTCTCCTTGCTACCAAATATCTTAAATAAGATAAGTAAATGCTGCGATACGGCAATAGGATTGGAAACGGTTTTTCAGAATCAAATAAACTTAGGTGGATTATACGAAAGGCAACATGAAAACAAATATTTTAAACGAAAAAACAATTTTAACAAATATATCTGTGACGGATAAGAAAACAGGTAGAACAAACTATTTCCTTAGGAAAACCTAGCGTACAGTTCATAGTGTAACACAACCATAATTGTTAATTTTGTCGCATTAATGTTAGAAAGAATTATTTCTATCACTTAACGAATTACTGTACCAATTCAAGTCATTGAGTTAAATAATTGTGAAAAAACGCTCCAAAGTTTGAACAACCTAATGAAATATTATATCGAAAAAGGCGGATAATTTTAATGATTGTTATATTAATATCTTTAAGAAAATAAAAATGCAAAAAATCACATACAGTAGATAGAGGTGGATAACAAATCGACCATTCCATGGTTAACCAATGCTATTTTATTTAACCAGTCAGTACATGCCGCTGATGTTAGTTTTGCGTTCGTCTCACTGGTTAATAAAATGGGATTGAAATTTATCTCCAGTTGTTAAATCTGATTCAAGAAATTATTACTACTACTAATTGTTATTAACTACTTCCGCAGTTGGGTAGGAAAAAAACCCATTAAATATATAACAATTAAATACAACGCCAACGTTTCTACCGCGCATTTCTCAATACCAACAATGATTGCATACATGTTTATATTAATAAACATATAAATAAATGACCTATTCAGCATCATGACTAATTGAACTAAAGTAAATCCATCCAAAGTTGGAATTTATAGACTTACTTTTAATACGCAAGAAGATGTAATAACATTATACTGTTTCCTTAACAACATATGCTAATTTACTGTACAGTAAATATATTAATATTGAATACATCTATTATCAATGGAAAAAAATACACGATTAACTGTAGACTAGCCAAATAACACAGAAAAATAAAAAGCGAGAATAATTATTTCGATTAAAATTTAAGGACGACAACCAAAAACTAAAGGATTAAAACCCCTATATCACAATGCTAAAGGCGATACGAAGGAAGTCTTCGAATGGTATCTGCGCCATGCCATTCTGATAGTAATCGTAAGGTCGAAAACCTTGAGTTAGAATCTGAAAAAAAAAATTAAAATTTGCGACGTCTATTATGCTAACACGTAATGATATACAATAAAATTTAAAAATTGATCTAAAGGAAACGAGAGGAAAGCTAGTGATGACTTTAGAGGACTTTGGGAAAACAAAGCAGAATTAATTATGTCTGCCTACATGGCACATTTTTTGTTATATAACCACATATTTATCGCCCATTAAAATTTATTATGGTTAGCAAGTGTACCGATCAACGTACGTTTCCGCAAAAATAGATTCCAGCCGAAATAGCCCTAGTCTACCACATACATTTCCAGCCATCTTCCAGAATTGATTCAGTACCGAATTTGGGCACTAATAAATAGAAATATCTTATCGAATGACATAAAATTTAAAATGTTTATAATATGGATTAGACCGATACTAGAATATGCTGCCGCTACTTGGAATCCATTAAAAAAGGGCTTGTCTAATGGGATAGAAACTGTACAAAGAAAGTCCTATCTCCTGAAACAATATACGCCACTAGATTACTGTTTGTATCACTGCAAACTTTATGGTTCCGGAGGATATGCTATTGCATAAAAGCTCTCCATTTAAACCAGTGGACTGGTGCTTATATGAATCCAATAAGAATGAGTCATGAAGTTGGAACGAGATCTGGACATTTGGCAATATCTCCTCCTTTGGTGGGGAATGTTGCGAGCAAGTTATTCTCTTTTTCGAAAATTTCCAAAAGGAGCTTAGAGAAACGCCTCCATCTAAGACGTCCTTTAAATTTTTATCTACTGAACTAGAAAAAGTCTACAATCCTGCTGATATTTTTAATTTTGATTATGATAATACTTATTTATGTGATGTGATATCTTTTTATATTATACATTTCCCAATATTAATATTTGATGGAACATGTGATTTGAATCAAAATAAAGATATTCTATTCTAATTTAGAAAAACAGTCATAACTGTAATCCATAAAGCAAAACACGGTGCATTACAGCAAAAAATAACTATTACGAAAAAATATGGATTTCATATGTATATACTGTTCAAAAAGGGTCAACTTATCTTCTGACTGCGTAGTGAGCAAGCGAAAAAAACAGTTGCCAATGAAAACCTTAGGGTGCAAAGCACTTTGTATTGAGCAGAATAGCAATAACATAAAACATGTGATCTTCAACACAGCCGATATACTGCGGTAAGATACAAAGACCGTTACGTAATCATAGAAAATATTTTCAAAATGCCTAAAAGAGACACTAAATTTGACCATAGGAGATAAAGCTCTTGACCACATGTTAAATGAAACGTCGACTATACGGAATGCACGATGTGTAAACTTATTTGCATTTTCATGACATTTCATGTAGAAAATTTCGAGAATTCGTCTGGCGAGGGTTCCTGTAACACAGAAATAGCTTTCTTGTACTAGAATGAAATAGTGATTCAAATTCCCTCTTTTCCCTCAGAGAATTTTATTTGCAATAACAAGTAGATAATTATTCATCATACGTCTGATAAGTTTTCGCCTTCACTAATTTTAGAATTCTTCAATTTCAAGTTAACTATTAATACAAAACATTAATCTAATTTATACTGACACCCAGTACAAATAATTTCAAATACAATAAATTTCATTTCAAATTCACTCCACTTATTGGCCCATAAATTTAAGTTGTTATTGAATGATAAATGAATAACGTACAAACGAGAATAGGCCTCAATGAGGAATAATAAGTCTTTTTACTTGAGGCCTTTGAGCTCCATAATTGAAGAGATCGAGATACAAACCAAAGGTAGGATTACGCAGAGATGTTTCTGAAAGTAACTAGAAATTTAAATTATTAATTAAAATTGAGGCTTATTTTGTAAGTGTGCCACAAATCTAATAATTGAATCTGATACGCACTCAGACGATTGATACACGAACGAATTAAGACAGGCGAGTGTACGCATGCAACAATTATAATTTGAGTCATTTGAGTGGATATATTCATCGATACAATATAGTTCTTGTAATTTTTTTTATTGTTATATTCAACGGTTGTCTAGATTTCTGATAAATATAACTACGATTTTCGGAAGTTTTTCCCTTGATAGATCTTCGTTCTTTTAATCGATAATTGTTCATAGGTTGCCCCATAATTCATTGATTCTAGACACTGCTGTACCTAGGGTGATATTGTAAGAGCGACTTAATGATTTTCTATTTTAATTTAAATAGAATTGCAAAGAGCAAAGAATCACGGATCCTCTTTTAAGCCCATTTTATAAGATCTAGTTCTCGACAAGACACATACATGACGCTAAGTTTATTAATACATACATATTCTGTTCCAGTCCTCGCGGAATTATCAATATCAAGCACTTGTTAGCTGTGGCTATATACCATCTAAAATATTTCTTCTGGTTTTTATCTAGATCGTTCAATAGTAGGGTCTAATGTCCGTCTACAACTAATTGTCCTATTTAATTAAATTTCAGGCTTTTTAGACGTAAACAAACCTGGAGGGTAACACAGGCCAAAATAAAATCGTCGAACGCCATACATCCGCCTCTTGCTCGATTAAACTTGGAAAACATAACAGAAACAACAGCTTCTGAAAGGTTATACCGAAAACTACGCAATGCATTTGAAAATTCATTTCTATCAATCGTTCCTGAATTATCTTTGTCTTGATCTCTAAAGCACTTCTGCCAAGAGCATATATAATTGAAAAGCGAGGCAAATTCTTTAGCATCAATAGTGCCGCTACGATCAGCATCGAACATTTGTATCATCAACGCTACCGTTTTAGAATTAAAAGGAGTGCCCATGCCATTCGTTAACGCGCTTTGTAGTTCCACTGATGTAATTTGTCCATTATTATCACGATCAGCTCTAGTATATTCAACATAATACTCATACCTTCGAAACACTTCATACGGATCCATATGGGAAAGAGGAAATTTACACTTTAATTAAAGCACAATAGAATAAGTTACAATAATAGTAAGGTTTTAGCTAAATATCAATAATATATAATTATTAAAAATAAAAAAATGCAAAAGGTAAAACAATTATTTATAACAAAAGAAATAAAACTTTACAAATCAGTGACTTAATACTAGACACTTAAAATCAGACCCGCACAATTTAAAAAGCAACAATGAGAATAACAAAATGCAGAAAAATAAAAGGGGTCAAATTTTGTTTCATATTATCAACAAATAGCTGCTAACATTACAAACAAATCATCAAGCAATCAGTATTGTTGACAGCTCTTAAGAAGACCACTGGGACATTCAGTATAAGGGGCTAGATGAATTATATTACAAGATAAAAGGCCGACGTTTAGAAGTCCTTCAATGTCTATACTGTGTTTGTCCTGTTTGTGAGTTAGTGATCATCTAGAAAGATGCGCATAAACAAGTAGATTAGCATCAGGATGTGTTAATTACTGTTCGAAATCTGACTAACGTATAAATCCGTTTAATAAATGTATGGATGTGCAACAACAAGAAGATTGACATGACTGACAGTGCAAATAACACAGCAGGCCTTAGTAGTTAACTCAGCAGAAAGGCGACAGAAATTGCAGGCATCGAGCAGATCAGATTGTGTTAAATGAAAATGTTTTGCGCTAATATTTTGGTGTAGGTTTCACGTGATTCTTATCGATTCCGCGCTTTCTCACTGGTCCAGTGTCAGTAGAATAAATGTTATATTTTATTTTGACTTAATTCACAAGATGGCGATGATACAATTTCACATGTTTCATTAATTTCCTCTCTTAAAAGAAGGTGGAACAAGCGGCTCCGCGTTACAACCCAACGATGTTCAATTTTAACAAATATGGTACTCTTTAAGGTCAAATAATCTAACTCTGTGCTTACACAATATTTATCTTATTAGAAACAATCTGTGTTAGTTTCAAGCAGTTTTAATTGAGATTTCTTGAACTGCAATTTTATTTGTAATTAGTAGGGTTTTTTAATAAATATACATACCCGCGCACAATATGCAAGGATCATGTGGTGGATTATAGTGTCATAGTGGATTTATTTCTCTTCGTTGGATTATTCGCAGTTTATACAAGTGACTTACTGTTCGCATCTAATTATACCTATCCGAATTTCAGAGTACAATGAATTAGTATAATTAAATAAGTTAAAACCTTAGCAAACAGCGAATTAATTATTTGTGAAGTCTTTTCATTGAAGTTTATACACAATTCTGATCTATTTGTTACCAGTGACAACTTTTACCAGTGACTTTACTCATATCATCATATATTTTCAATCGGTTACATATGTTAACCGCAATTCAGCCATTTTGAAAGAATAATTGCATGTGCACAAGATATTCAAATTTGTAAACAGTATTCATTCCTTTTGCCGTCTAGAGCACGGAAAATTTTAGTTGACTGTGACTTGTGTATAAGACATTGAATTGTGTTAACAATATGTCATTTTATTTCCGTCTAGAGCACGAACAATTTTGGTTGACTGTGACTTGTGTATAAGACATTCAACTGTGTTAACAATATGTCAATTTATTGCCGTCTAGAGCACGGACAATTTTGTTTGATTGTGACATGTGTATAAGACATTCAATTGTGTTATTAATATATCATTTTATTGCCGTCTAGAGCACGGACAATTTTGTTTGACTGTGTCTTGTGTATAAGACATTGAATTGTGTTAACAACATTTAATTTTATTGCCTTCTAGATCACGGTCAATTTGGACTAACTATAAACTTACATGCAACGTTATTTACAATACATTGGTGATCATTCGTATTAGTCTTCTCATATCACCCATCGGGAAAAGGCCGGGAATTGATCATAAAACGGATCTCGACAGCCGATACCAATCATATGTAGGGAGAAAATAATCCCGCAAAACTCCTACATTATTACGAACAACAACCTTTATGTGGCTGGGTAGCTGCGGGTGTACAAAGACTGGACGAGGAGCATACCCCGGCTGCTGGGCTGATATATTACTAAAATGAAATCGAAGACGAGAAATTTCAACTTCTAGGTCATTCTGCGCACGTGGTAAACTTGGGAAATGACATGTCAGGTGTATGTCCTTGCCATATAACAGTTGTGACACAGGCGTTTAAATAGATTCGCGTATACTAGAACAAATTTTAAGGAATTTAAAAGATAATGCATCGACCCAGTTTCCATTAATGGACGAAAATAGTAAAGTGGCTTTGAGTTCCCTATACAATCTCTCTATCACACTCTTTGATTATGGGTAATAGGCAGTGGTCTGGCAGGAAGTGCGTCTCTTGAACCGCATGGTAGTTCTAAAACAATCGGATGAGAAGCATGTAACTCTATTTTTAATAACTTCTTTATGAACACCATACTGTTCTACCGATTCAGAGATAAAACCAATAATGATTTCAATTGCAGAAATGGTGCCGAGTCTCTACGCTGCTGTCCATCCAGTAAATTTATCGGTCGTGGTTTGGAGGCAACTAAGTTTCAATTTGTAGATTTAAAAAAGGGTATGCCGTGGCCCTGTTTGAAAATGTTCCATTTCGGAATAAGTGTGCGGGGTAGTTTTATTCGTTTGGCATTTAACATACTCAAAGCCTCATTGCTTAGCGTTCAGCCCAAAGCTTATGACCAAAAAAACGTTCTGTAAGAAGTTTGACAGTTGCATTTCAACCTGAGTGATAAATTTGGCGAATGAAAACAAAACCTTTCATCTATAGGTTCGTAAACAAAACTATTTTGTGGGGCTGTGTATCGGTAAAATAGACAATGGGAAAACACCCAACGAGTTTGCATACAAGCTTAGTAGGATCGCGAGCTACTGATATATGAATGTGAGTGCTGCCACTTTGTTCTGCGCGTAGGAGTGATAGTGTGCACGTGAGATTGCTGATAGGTGACAGAGAATGGCGCAGACGAAGACAGTTGTAGCGAGAGTCTGGTTTTGAAAGCACATCTAAGTTAATATTTTGTTCGTCTTTCACGAGGAAAACGTTTAAATGTCATTCGCTAGGACATGAAAGCTTTCGATCTACTCTTGCAGAGAAATTTGCGATTGCTGAAGCCAATTTTTAAAGTAAGTTAACTAAAGGAGTGTGATCTGTAAAATCAACAAATAAATTGCAGGTTATGTTGTTAATATAGTGGCGCATCTCGTCATGAATAGCAAGGAACTTTTGATCGAATTTGTCATATATATTTTCTACTGGTCACAGAGTACGCGAGTGAAATTAATTAGCTTACGAACTCCGTTGATCTTTAGTTCCAATGTGGGTCCGATTTAGAATTATAAAGCATCATAAGAGAGGAAAAAGGTCGTTGGAAGTTTGAATGTGATAGCATAACTGTATTTGCTAACGAGTTGATGGCACGATGAAGCAATTCCTCATCATCAGACAATCAAGAAATAGTAGAGTTCTTGCTTAGTGCCATCCTATTTGTGATTTGCCTACGTAACGGATTTCGTTTTTTTGATAGGCCGAAAGAGAACCTGCGGCAGTAGTTGAGAACTCTTAAGAATTTTTGATTCTTTCAAGGTTCCTGTTCGAGTTGGCCATAGAAGACTAAAGCTGAATAACTTGAGGAGCAATACGCTGCCTTAGGAAATCAACGGATGTGGTTGATATTTTTGTCTAGTTAAAACTGATTTTGATATCGTGATGATAGTGTAATAGGAGATTTCTTAAATGCTTAGCACGAGAATCTAGGTCAGTTCTAAAGACCATTATGTCATTAAGATGTAACAAAATGTTTTCGGTGTTATCGCACTGAACGTTATCCATGAATATTTAAGATATCTAAGTTGCACACTTGAGACCTAAGTGCACGTAAAGTATTCAATAAGACCAAAATTATTGATGACATCAATCTTCTGCATATCTTCTGATGCTAACAGAATGTTATGGTAGACTTGTCTAAGGCTGATCACTGAGAATTAATTGCTACCACAGATGATTACAAATAAATTATTTATAGAATGGATAGCATGTACATTGGCTTTGGTTGCAGAGATTAGCTTGCGACAATCCTCGTAGGCTCTGCAAGCTCCATTAGCTTAAGAGACTAAGTGTAATTGGAATGCTCAACTACTTCTTCTATCACTGTTTACAGCTGATCTTTCAGATGCCGATAAACTGTACAGTACACTTAATTGCACATATATATGTGATGTGATATCTTTTTATATTGTACATTTTCTAATTTTATAATTTAATGGAACATGTGTGGCTTGAATCCAAATAAAGATATTCTATTCTATTCTATTCTATTCTTGATAGTCTGATGATGCTTTTATTGAGAAGCTTTAAAACCTCTTCTTGGAAATCTTTGAGTTTGGCTGCAGTTATGGGCTTCTACTTAAGCACAAGAGATTGTCCTCCTCTGCTTATATGGTACATTGTGCTGTCTACACTAGCCTGATTTGCTGAGATCAAATAGCGATTTATGTTCTCGACGTGTTGCCGATATTTCTATAAAAAATGCGCCGGGAATGGCTGCATGACCTGTAACTCAAAACGTTCGGAAGCAAGTGTCCAGATACTTTGTTCATGTCTGGCGGAGAGGCCAATGATCTTCTGATTAAACGAACATTGGTAGCGCGGGCGTTGATAACGTTTACTATAATCAAGGTTGCAATCTTTATATAAAAATCTGACCCATTAATTATTTACTTTTTACAGTATAAACTAAGAAAGGTATAGTGTAGAAAATGCAATCATCCAGTAAATCGGTTTCATCCTTATTGGGAACTTATTACGTAATGGCCAGAATTTACATGTTGTACTTACATTTCTTAGTTTATTCTGACAAATGCATGTAATTAACACGTCACGTGTTTATATCAAGATCGCAAACTTCATTATAGTAATTTTTATCACCGCCAAAGAAACCAATTTTCGTTTAATAATATAAATGTTCATTTCAATAACACTTCTTCGATTAGTGTGGTGTCTATTCAATAATGACATATTTGGATAGTTGGTTGGAAATGTGGGTCCAAATGGATGTCATATGAGCTCGAACCAAAAGAAAAAAAGCTAATCGGGCTACATTAGTTAGTATATAACTGAAAATTGTGTGTTTTGTGTTTCAGGGAACCAGATTCCGAAGCAGACGTGCTCAGGTTTGAGTATGTGATGAATTGTCAATAAGGACGAAACCAGTCTACTGGATGACTTGCCTTTTCTACACTATACAATTCTTAGTTTAATCTGACAAATATAAAAAATTAATGGGTCAAATCTTCTGATTTGCAAGATCAAAAATGTGTTGAAATATGGACAGAAAATCAAGGCCTAGATTGTTCTGCAAGACCTTGACGACGATAAAGTTTTGGAATAATTCACGGTGTAAATCCATATTGTTAGTGGAATGCCGACAATCATATATGTAAAAGGGCTCACACGTAGCTATTGCGAGTAATATTAGTAAAGTATTCTTGGTACTGAAGTCAACTTTGAGAACTGAATCTGCTGTATCTTTATGAACAATTCATTACTCTCCTGTTCAAAATTCCAGAATGTGCAAACGCTTATTGTATTGGTTAGCCGCATTGCATATGTAGGTAAATTAGTCTTTGGTGAAAATTCTACGTGGTTAAAATAGAACCACATTGACTACTGCA
The DNA here is from genome assembly GCA_029291075.1 of Eudiplozoon nipponicum. NCBI lineage: Eukaryota > Metazoa > Platyhelminthes > Monogenea > Mazocraeidea > Diplozoidae > Eudiplozoon > Eudiplozoon nipponicum. The sequence continues at coordinate 16,328 of JAQBSW010008804.1, forward strand.
ATAGACGTTTAAAAGTTGATTTCCTTGTTTGTGTGATGAGTATGCACTATTCTCTTGGTGTGACTTGTGGTCAGCCATGAAAAGCAACTGCCACACATTTGATAAATTTTCCAAAAATAGCAGGCAATTTCGAAATATGATAAATGATATCGATCAAGGCCAGGGTGTATGGATTTACTGGAGTAACAGGTGTTCAGAAATTGTTGTAATTCTCAATTTCAGTGAACTATAGCATAAATTGATATCAATCATATTGGTACCATGTTCCGACTCGGAAACCATAGTGTTAGTACCATTTACCTTTTCGGTACAATAATGTTGGTATCGATTACTAACACAATAGCCATAGTGTCAGTATCATTTACAGACTCGGTATATATATTCTATATTGTGAGTTAGCGTTGAAGTCGCTTTGTCGTAGACTATACGATGTTAGCTTCACTATTGCAGGTTTACACATTCGTCTAGGAGATTGTACCGTCCTATTATCCCACATTCTTGACCAAAATATATAGTGGTTAAAGGGCGTAATACCGGCTCCTACTGATGAGTCGCCAGTAAGCACGAAACGAATGTGCATGAGATTATACTTTTCGTTCATGCTGCCCATGGTTTATCCTTCTGGTCACAACTGAACTAATTTGTTACTAGGTTCGCAACACCTAATACATAATGCAATAGACGTTAAAAAGTTGATTTCCTTGTTTGTGTGTGATGAGTATGCACTATTCTCATGGTGTGACTTGTGGTCAGCCATGAAAAGTAACTGGTACACATTTGATAAATTTTCCAAAAATAGCAGGCAATTTCGACAAGTATAAATTTAAGTCTAGTAATTATGGCAACACCTTTTAAGAGAATGCTGGCTTAAAGTTCGAGAGGAGTCTTGATCATCGTTTGTAGTGTTATATACGATTAGGACAATATTGTTAATCCGGGGTTTCATAAACTAGTTCTATGCCTAGAATGAACCTTTCAACGATTTAAGTCAAATCTAGAAGAGCTCCCTAAAAACAGAATAAACTTGTAGGGGGATTTTTGCGGGGTAGCTATCTAGTTCGTGATTCGGTACCCTTCCTACATAGACCTGGTAGCTGCTGTTGAGATCCGTGCTTATGATTAGTCCCCGACATTTTTCCGATGGGTGATGTGAGAAGGCTAAGTCGAATAATCATACATATATTGTACACAATGTTGCAAAGAAAAAATTCACAGTTAGTCCAAATTGACCGTGCTCTAGACGGCAACAAAACGATATACTGTCAACAAAATTGAATGTCTTATACACAAGTAATTATCAATTCAAAGTTAAACAAAACGGACCGTGCTGTAGACAGCAACAAAAATATATATTGTCAACACAAGTAATAATCAATTCACAAACGTCTGAATCGTGAAGAATACATGTAAATGATTGAAAATATATGATGATGATATAAATAAAGTCACTGGTAAGTATTGTCACTGATAAAAATAGTCTTGAAAAAAAATCACAAATAATTAATCCACTGTTTGCTATGGTTTTGACTTATTTAATTATAATAATCCATTGAACTATAGAATTTGTGAATGTGATTGAGGAACATCTGATGTCCTGATGCATGAAATCATATCTGAATGCAAAGAAAAATCTATCAAACCACTTAAGCACTATAATCCACCGCATGCTCCCTGCGGTTAATTAAAATTGAAGTTCAAGGAATCTCAATTAAAATCGCTTGAAGCTAACAGAGATTGTTTCTAAAATCACAGTTAAGAGAAATATTGTGTAAAAACAGAGTTTGATTATTTGACTTTAAAGAGCACTATATTTGTCAAAATTGAACATCGTTGGGTTGCAACGCGGAGCCGCGTGTTACAACCTAACGTAATTAAACAAGAGATATTCGAACGAGTACTGAGTTAACGTAGTTCAGAAGAAATTCAATATTGAAAATAGCTTATAAGACACTAAATTTAATGTTACTAAATCGTTAGAAGGGATTTAAATAAGCATTTAAAAACATACATATTCTGTAAATGTTTAGTACTAATAATCGTGCGTTTACAAAAAAGCAGTTACTATAGATGGAAATGACGAAATTTAGAACGGAGACTGTCGCTTTACATTTTTTTGGAGAATTGAAATGTTCATTAGGAAATATAAAGCAGTTATCACGGGCTGAAAAATTTAACGCTCTTTAATTAATTCGCCGACTTGACTCAGAACGGTTACTTCGCACACATTATACATGTATGTAAAATATAATGATGTACACAATTAAAAAAGCTAGCTAAATTGCATTGAAAATTGGAGCTCTAGAAATCCCACCGTCGATTAACGATAAACTTCGGCCATAAATACAGTATACATTAATTCGTACCAATTTGCACTTCACTAATATTCTGCACATTTGTTTTATGAAACAAAGAAAATTTCCCGTCTTCTACAGTTTTATGAGTAGCCAAAGAATTAAAAATATTAATACAATATTTCAATGATTTTGTATTATAAAATCAAATTGAATAAGCAAAATTACAATTGTTTCACTGCTTCTCTGGCGCGGTTACCTATTTTAGCGCTCCAGCTGAATTTCTGTCCAACGTTATGATTAAGTCAACATAAAAATTAGTACTGCTGGTAGCTCTTAAGGATGTAATAGTGAAAGTAGTGGCTAAAGCCGTAATGAATTCGACTACCAAAATAAAGACGAATGGTTGACTTGTTTGTCAATTAGCGATCTCCCAGGTAAACCAATAGGTTAGAAGCAGGACGTTTCAGTTGCTGTGAGAAGGCCTTGATGAATTTCGCTAATGATTCGCGGCAACAACAAGAACGATGACAAATGTAGAAATACCATTAAAAAACGGGCCGATGATGTCTGCCTGGACGTGTAGCAACAAGAAAATTAGCTGGGTTAATGAAACAGCGTTCGCAAAAGGAAAAATAAGAAAGCAAACAAAGTTTATGAGTGCGACGGAAAGGCATCCGCAATTGAGGGCAATGAGCATGTCAGAATTTGTTACGTGGCAATACATTTTGTTCATATAAAGTGATTGCTTTAGGATTGTGCGCCTTCGCATGGTTCCAGTATAAGTTAATTAAATTGCTTATTTTATTCTGAATTAATTTACAAGTTGTCGGCGATATAAATTGATATGTTACAATTTCTCCGGAAATTTTAAAATTTAATCCAATTCGGAGATACCATTTTATTGACTGTCGCCATTCAAATTAGATAGTACGAAATATGATATTATTAATTACCAATCAAGTGCATCCTGCCATTCATTTACTTCGCAACAAACCTCGACTTGCCCTTTATCTGAACTCGTGATTGCCTAAATGTTTAGTTCTCTAACGATGCTCACATTCTTTGTATTACTTTAAACAGGTTTTTACCTTGCACAGTTTGGCGTCTTTCATGCCAACGCATTTTGATGCTCTTCGAAATATTTTGATGGCTTAATTTATTAATTGGATTCATACGGTTGTCGTTAATTTGGTTTTGGTGCACATATCATCATTAAGACTCACTATGTCTTTCAACATTGCGTTTACTACATCCTTCTTGTGCAAATCTACTAGTTTACGCCCATCTGCACATAGATTATAAATAAAACAATAAGACAAACATGGCAAGGTTCTGAGGGTTCCCAGACGTGCGTTTCTGCTCTGATAATCACATTATTAACAGTATTTGTAGGAAAATATTTATATTGGTCCTTCTGTAAAGGCTCCAGTCATATTAGTTGATGGGAGCCCAGTACACACCAAGTCCGATTCAGTCGTAGTGTACGTATAGGAGTTTGAAAAGATAGTTTTCTCTTCCATATCTGTTGATTTCATGTCTACAATATTTTTAATCAAACTATCAGTGTCTACAAATTTAAGATTAACCTCCATGTGTAACGGCTCAGATCAATTCGCCGACATATTGCATAAATGAAATTCAAATTTCAATTAAGCGGTACCAATTAAAACAAGCAAAATTTTCCGATAACCAATGGCGTGTAACTCTGTCTGTACAACAGTATATAAGCACAATGCGTTTACCATGCATCATCACACACGCTTGACATTTCCGTCTTGTGCTCTACGCGTGAATTCTGTCGCTCACCCTACTTGACTATTTGTCGAAAGACATTTGGACTTGCGCTTATCGCGCTATGTCACCTAGTCACTTGGATTTCAATCACGTCAAACTTCTTGTTGCTGCGCAACAAGTCATACGTGATTGATTATCTATTAATCGGACTTTCAAATGTGCCAGCCAACACAAGAAGACAATTCTGAGCCTTCACACAGCCACTCACCGCTCTAGTCTTGACAACAATTTATCCACGTGCATCCACACGCATGAACAACAGCTAGTCAACCAGAACCAGACTAAGTGTTCAGGAGTACTTCTAGACACTGCATCACTACCACACTTTTGAGGCGTTTGCTGGAGAACGCAATTCTTGCCTTGTTAAGGGCCACCAAATGTAACTAACTCTTATTATCTACGGCTTTTAAATATTTGTAATGTCGCACAGCATGTACTTGCAGATGGAGAGTTTAAAAATTTATTTCCGTGTCATGATACTGTGAACATTGCTGTTTTTGACTTGTCTTTATATCACAAATCTTTTGGCAAAATTATAATAGAGTGTGTTTCTTTTTAATTATTTTCTTGTGAAATTGCATTAAATCAACGGTAGCACACTTAACCATTCTGTTCTTTACCATGTTTTATCAATGCCGCGTTTTGCGTACGCGGGTAATAGCTGTACACGGGCAGTTACACAAAGATCCGATTTGTCACTATTTCCAATTTTGTTTTGTCTTTGATCGGGTTGACTCATTTTTACTTCAATTGGAAATGCGGTTCTATCACATCTTTGTTTACTGGCGACGTTTCGGTGCCTACTTTCCAGCACCATCATCAGGCAACACAACACTGATCACAATAGCAGATTTAAGCAAATGTGGTAACCTCGTTCCAAAAGTTATATATTGAGTTTAGTTACTGAGACAAATTCTATGATTAAAATAGTGTTGAGTCAAATATATATAAATAGAATGGTATTGGAACGAGGTTACCACATTTGCTTAAATCTGCTATTGTGATCAGTGTTGTGTTGCCTGATGATGGTGCTGGAAAGTAGGCACCGAAACGTCGCCAGTAAACAAAGATGTGATAGAACCGCATTTCCAATTGAAGTAAAAATGAGTCAACCCGATCAAAGACAAAACAAAATTGGAAATAGTGACAAATCGGATCTTTGTGTAACTGCCCGTGTACAGCTATTACCCGCGTACGCAAAACGCGGCATTGATAACCTGAATGCTTACACACCGCAAAATATTGAGTTCTTTACCATGTTTGTGAATATTTCTTAGTCTAGGTTATTTGTGGTTTCCTTGCTGTGGTTAACCAGGGAAGCAGATTTTTTGGGGTTTTTTTTGTCGCTCTAAACTTTTCTCTCCTACGTACAAATTGTGCAAAACTGTGGAAGCAGATTTTGATTCTGATTTTGTGGAAGCAGATTTGATTTTGATTTTGTGAAAGCAAATTTTGTCAGTTTCCAGTAAAACTGTTTACGTCAAACTGTGGAAGCAGATTTTGATTCTGATTTTTCGGAAATAGATTTCGTCAGTATTCTGCGTTCGTGGAAGCAGATTTCGTCAATGTCAAATTGTGGAAGCAAACTTTGATAAACGCCTAGTTTGTAATTTTTACAGGGCACGTATGTTTTAAATTATTTTTCTATATTTATTTAAGTGCCTTTATGCATTTTAACCTACTGTATGTCACTTTCAAAAATGAATACACTGAAATTTGAGTTAGCTTAGTGTCCATCAACCGGTCTCACATCTGATGACACTAGGATATCCACTTTAGAGAGAGTACTTCAGATTTAAGTAAAATTTTTGAAAGTATCGTCATCGGCAGGACAAATGCTAATAGAACCACTAATCAACACGTATAAATCAGAATAAATGACAATCAAGACTACCTCGGTCTTTCAGTCGATATTCTCCAAAAGATTGGTGCTTTAATCAACAAAAGTATTTTTCTAATTGTCGAAATTGCCTGCATTGTTCGGAGAACTTACCTAACGGATGTCAGTTTCCTTCTTTAGATGACCACAATCAACAACAAGAGAGTTTCCGTTCTTCTCGAACAAATTTTCAAACACCTACAGCTGCAGATTTTGTTGGTTCTATCCGTCTACGCAGAATATGCCACATAGAGAGCAATACTTGCAATGTCATACGCAATGAGCAGCCTACTTAAGTGTTGAATTTATTTGCGCATTGTTGTCCTTCTTTTTGTGGATTTGATCGCATTTTTCTTGTGGGGACAATTGATAGCACTCGTAGGTCGGTAAAATCTTGAATCCTGTCCATTTTCAGGTGCAACGATTATTGACCTTGATTGATAGGTTTTCACTTGTCCATTCATTTTTGAATTCATCATCAGCTGCTTGTGTGAAAATGACGTTGAAGCAAGATTTTCCACTCCTTTTGTTCCGATATTTCGAGACCTTATAACTAGTCTCATCTTTTGGGTTGACACAATACGCACAGAGAAAAACAAATTGTGGCAAATGTAGTATCCTCATTCAATACAGATCTATTTATATTATATTAATTCCGAAAGAAGTTTTTATTTTCGGCCCTAATATCCGGTCTTCGTACCTAATCTCTAATACACAAATGCATTGGCAAACTTATCCATGTGACCCCTCCCTGCACACAACATCCTATATACACATATATGTAGTCAACTTGAGTGACAAATTTTAGAATAACTATAAGGGATCCTTATGGATTAACATACACGCTTATATCTGATATATCTATTTTTAATTTCTTTTCCGGACGCGTATAAAAATCAACTAAATTTTTTATTTCAATATTGCTGTAATTTTTAAATAATTCACTTTACCTAATCCCATCCTGTTTGCAAGAGATTATAGAAAGAGACCGAATACGGAGCCTACACTAACGAATCTTATCTCAACTAAATACACATTTAAACTCATATCCTGCATAGATTTATTTTTCCATTTACATATCTGTGTCCAAACTATGTACATATATATACATATATATATATATATATAATAAATTAGCAAAAAATTTGCTTTATATATTAATTTTATTATTTACTTATTTATGTTTATATATACCCACATCTTATAACGATATTCATTTTTATATACATCTACACGCCACATCTTATGCATATAGAGGTAAGCATATAAACAACCATGTGGTTTCTTCCCACATCTTTTATAAATATCTATATATCCATCATATATATACGTGTAAACACAATATATAAAATGGATATCATACTAGCAACACTGTGAGTTCCTCAACGGATAAATTATATCAGTCAAAACGCATTTGTTAATATTTATATATCTATTTTTATGTCTATGTATATATATAGGCCTATCATTCTCTCTCTCACTATATATATATATATATATATATATATATATATATATATATATATATATATATATATATATATATATGTTGTAGGAGGTGTTGTGATTATGGTAAGAGGTTTTGCGGGGTTACTGTTTATTTAGCGATGCTATACCATTCCTACATATGCCTGGTAGCTGATGTCGAGGGCCGTGCTTATGATCTGTCTCAGACTCTTTTCCAATGGGTGATGTGAGAAGGCTAAGTCGAATCATCATACGTATATTGTACACAATGTTGCAAAGTAAATTAAAATTCACTGTTAGTCCAAATTGACCGTGCTCTAGACGGCAACAAAATAATATATTGTCAACACAAGTTACTATCTAGGCATAAAAGTAGTCACAATAAACACAATAAATAAATCCAGAATGTCTCAGCAGAACAGATAGTTTCGTGTGAATGATAAAATGCACAAAATATATAAATCCAGAATGTCTTGGCAGAATAGTTAGTAATTATGTATGAATGATTGGAAAACAGGAAATATAAATCCAGAATGTCTTAGCAGAGCAGTTGATAGTCAGGTGTAAAGGGATAAACACAGAAAATATATAAATCCTGGCTTTGAGCGTTAAGTCACATAAATCCACTGCATGTTACCGGCGTATTACGCGCGGGTGTGTATTATTATTAAACAAAACCCTATTAATTACAAATAAATTTGCAGTTCAAGAAATCTCAATTAAAACTGCTTGAAACTAACAGAGATTGTTTCTAAAATCACAGTTAAGAGAATGATTGTCTAAAACCAGAATTCGTATATGTGACCCTAAGGAAAACCGGATCTGATGAAATTGAGCTTCGTTGGGTTGTAACGCGGAGCCGCGCGTTACAATGTATCTATAAGAAATGCAATGAGTTCTTTGAATTTCAAGTTCCTACAATTCATAAGCAGTGTATAGCATAATAACTTTACATATACACATATATATTTTATTTATACTCACATTTTATTTGAATATATAAATATCAAAATATATACGTCTACACGTCTACACACAATACATATATTATGTATATCTCAATCCACATAAGCAACCATGTGGGTTCTTCTCACCTTATATAAAAATCTTAATATTCTTCCAAATATATATTGCGAATTTCAAAGTGAGCATTTAACCAACCATGCAACTTCACCCCACATCATATATGCATATTTAGAAACATTCACATATATTTCTGCATAATATATATATATATATATATATATATATATATATATATCTGTTAAGTATATTTAGATAAACATATAAGCAACAACGTGAGTTTCTCTCACATCTTATATAAATCAAAAATGCTCATCATTCATATATATATATATATATATATAGAAATAAGTTCACAAATGCCGGAACAAAAGAATAGGCTCTTGCTCCAACGTCATTTTCAGACAAGCTGCTGGTGATGAACTCAAAATGAAGAGACAATTGAGAACCAATCAATCAAGGCCAATAATGATTGCACTTGAAAATGGACAGGATTCATGATTTTACCGACCTACGAGTGTTATCAATTGTTCCGTACAAGAAAATTGCGGATATATCAACAACAAGAGGGAGAGCACTGAGAAAACAATTCAACATTTAAGTAGTACCTAAATAAAAAATACGACCAGACAGTGATCCAACTTTTCATCCAATACAAATGGAGGAAAATGCAAATTGTTAGGCAAGTGGAACATATTTTATTCTTGAAATTATGTATAAACATTAATACCTAAATGCTTTAGATTCAGACTACCATTTCAGCTAGATAGGGTAGGAAATGTTCTGTAACAGGAAATTTCTGTACATTTAATGAAAATATCGGTAAATATCAAGAAAAAAATGAACTAATAATAGAAAAATCTAAAATACGATAAAAGTTGCTCTTGATATTACATTCAATGGACATTAAATATATAGAAGAGTTCGCTGATAAGGCTAGAAATAAAGAAATTGAAAAGATTAGAAAGAGACATGAGAAGAAAATAGCAAACCTGGAAATCTTTAGGCCTCCAAGAAATATTCCATACGATTCATCTGTATCTAAACGAGTAATAAATTTATCATTGATGGATCTCATGGATAATGAAAAGAGAATACTTAACCTGGGACTGAACACGGCTGTTCCTATGGAATATATACCTGAGAATAAAATTATTACTAAGACAGATAAAATCACGCAATTTATCCCAGAAAAAAATATAAAATTAAATTAGAATTGGATGTTGCCAAATTGGTTTAAGAACATAGAGGGGATAAATGTAAGCCAATATCGATCCCAGTAGCTAATATTTATATACATTATTTAGTAAAAAAACCTCTTATTCAGATCTCTTCTCAAAACAAACTTATATTTGAGATTCTTAGATTACATCTTCTTAATTTTGAATCATGGAAACAATGAGTTTGAGAATTTTCTGCATTTAGCTAATCAACCAGGAGAGGTAAAATTTTAATTGGAAAATTAAAGGAAAAAAGAATTATCATTTCTAGATGTAAAATTAAAACGAATTTGTCAGATATTAGAAAAAGATATTTACAGGTAGCGTACTTATTCGGGTATCCTCCTGAATTAGTGCTCTACTCACTCGTTTGGAATGAAGATGAGATTTCTAAAATCCGTGATAATAAGAAATCTTAAAATAGTGGATTTAAAATATAGGGACAAAAGACTGATGAAATTGAAAGAAATATTCCGGATAAATGGTTATCCGGAAAAATAAACTGAGAAAATCATAAACGAGATGCTATTGCGATTTAATAGAAAATTAACCCAAGAGAAACGGGTAAGAGATTTAGAGAAGCAAAATGAAGATAAGCACAGAACTCTGGTTGTACCAGATTCTAAATTTAGTAGAAAAATTAGAAAATTAGCAACGAAATACAACATACAAACAGTGTTAAGACAATCGTTTACAATGTTCAATATGCTACCGAATTAAAAAGAAAAAATAAAATCGCTCAACACATCAGGGGTTTATCAGATACCTTGTAAAGTTAGCAAACTCATGTATGTAGGAGATGCCATGCGTTCAATAAAGGTACGTAGAGGGGAACATAAAACTGCATGCAAATATAGACATAGTCACAGATCAGATCTAGCCAGGAACTCAATGGAGACAGGTCATCAGATAAACTGGGATGGCTGTAAACGGATTGCACTATGTAACCGAAATATATTAACCAGGTTGACTATGGAATCAATTGAAATAAAATCAGGAATGAACGTAATGAATATGATATCTGTAGAAAAACCATTAGACCCCATATTTAATGAATCTTCTTGAATAGAAGAAAACGTAGATGGGAAGAATCAGATTTAATAATAAATCCAACTAAGAGACCGGGACTATGAATAAGAGATAGAAAACGAAACAAATTAGATGGAGTTATAAATAGGTAATTTGATAATAATTATAGTAAATTTTGTGCTGTCGGGGTCTGGCAATAGCCACCTTTAAGACAAAGGACGAACAAAGTGTCTTATATAGGGGGGCATTATTTCAACATAAATTCCTTCCAGGAGCGCCCGTATAAGGATGAAGCAGTCAGTCCAATGATGAAAGCAGACATAGAGCCGAAGTGAACATAAACTAATTACTATTTGTAAATTTGTTTTATTAAATCGACGCTCGTTATGCGAGCAAAATACTTTATATAATTGAGTAAAAATAGAGCATGTGTAGTATATTTACTATTGGATTCTGATGGGTTCTAAACGTTGATTTAAGGACTGACTGCTCAAATGAACAGTTTAACTGCAGAATTATGCATAATAATGTCTCGTCTAGACGATACACTAATAATAAACATGGACGATATCTGAGTGCATGGCCCATCCAATATAGGTGGACACAATAATGGCGACCACGCCAAAGAGGAATCAAGAGGAAATATCGCGGCGTTTTCAGCCGAATCGACGAGTTATTTCAGACCGTCAGCAGAATTTAAGCCCATGCCGGTATCACTAGATGTGGAAAAGCCACAGTTGTGGTTCGAAAAATTTGAAGCATCAGTTAGATCCCAAGAATTTAAATTAGAAGCAATTATTGTGCGTGTGGCTGTCCAGGAATTAGTGAACCGGACAGTAGCAGTTCAATTGGAATTGCCGGTCAACATCACATATGAAGAGTACAAAAGACGAGTGTTGGATCACTTCCGAGCCAGGCCTCAGGAGGTGTTTTCAGAATTGTACAGTCTCAAACCATTACTGGGTGAGATGCCCCTGGATACCATGGCACGTATCAAGCGGTGGTTCTCCAAGCTAACTGAGTCTTTACCCGGGTTTCAACCGCAAGGTTTATGCTGCTGGATTCTACCAGATACGGTGCAATATCCAGCGCCCAGGGAGGCCTGGAAGTGAAACTTAAGGCTCTTCAAAGTTCGGCAATGATGACAAACAAAGCAGCAGCCTCAACTCCACGCATGGGTTCAGTTACAACATCTGGCAGGATCGAAATACCTTACTGGAATTCTTCACGGCATAATAATCATTTCCGCGACAGACGGAAACAGACAGTGGCCTGGAAGCACAGCCAATATATAAGGACACCAGCTTCAACGAATACTACATCTAAGCGTCAGCAAAACCAGTATACTGCTCTTAGAAAACGGCCAGTTCAGTGGAGAAACGGTCTACGATCTCACAAATAAAGGTGGTCGAGATCAGGGAAACGTTACCAAACGTAAGGATTTTTTATTAGAGTTAAATTTTTAGAACTCTTCAACGGACAGTCAGTAATAATGCAATTGGATGCTGGAGCTGATGTGTCGGAATTACCACTGACTAGGCCATTAAACGACGTAAAACCTACGAAAGCAAGTTAATGTCACGCATCGAGCGCATCGATGGTGGCTGCGGGCGTGTGGGACACGAAATTGTTAATAAATGAAAATATTTACCATGTCTTTTTTGGTAGAGAATACGCAAACGCCTTTATTGGGACTTGACTTCATTAGAAAATGGGTTAAGACTATATATTGTCAAAATAAGCATATGTGCATATCGAGGTCTTAAAGCATAAATTCAATAAAGTCTATGTGTACCCCTTAGGTACAGGAGAAGACCAGTTGTTCTGCTTGGGTGGTGGAGGAATCTTCAAACCCAATATAACATTATATTTCAACTGCCTGATTACAGCGAACGTCCAGAGCCGACGGTCGACCAGTTTAAACTATGGCTAGAACTAAATGAAGGTTACGAACCACCAAAAGTATATGGTGCTCCTCCAAAGAAATTAGCAGCAGCGACTCGAGCAACCCAAGAAATATTATAAGCCGGTGTTCTTGAACCGTTATCATCTGTTTTTCGAGCTCCGATGGTTTACGTTACGACAAATGATGGTTCGCTCCGACCGGCAATTAAACTCAGTGACTAATCCTGACCCGTATCCCATGCCGGTTCTGTGTGAACTGTTCCTATAGGTAGCGGGAGGCAAATGATTTGCCGTGCTTGATCTTAAACAGGGATTTTGGAAAATAGGTCTGCGGCCCGAAGACCAATAGAAGTTAGCGGTACAGGTACCCCAAAGTCATTTCCAATTCACTCGGGTACCATTTGGTAATAAAAACGCACCGAAAGTGTTCCAAAGAACGATGGACTCGTTCGTGTCTGACTTAACTTGTACAACAGCTTACGTGGACGATGTTATTATATGGGTCACTAATAAACAAAAATTACGTTTTAGGCTGCAGAGGATGTTGTCCAAAGCTTTAGAATGACGATTACACGTTAATCCATTAAAAGTTCAGATAGGTCGGGAAGTGCGGTTCCTGGGATACTCAGTCTCAGTAGAGGGATGTATGCCGATAGATTCGAATGTACAGTCTATCAAGGATTTTCCAGTGCCTACTACTAGAAAGCAATCAAGCCGGTTTATTGGTATGGTGAATTTCTATAGACCATATCTCGCAGGGATGGCGGTTACGCAGCAACTCTTGTCTAAATTAACTAGTACCAAGATACCGTTTCGTTGGACGGAGGAGGTCCAAGAAGCGTCTATGCTATGCAAGCAGAAATTAATAGCAGGAACTATTTTGATTTTCCTGGTAGGTAATATATCTATTGTTACAGACGCGTCAGATATTGGGATAGGAGCGCTGTTACAATCTAACGGACTTCTTGCGCAATATGTAAGTAGCACACTCACTAAGGCGGAACAGATCAATACCGTCACAGCGAAGGATTACTTGCCGTACAATGGGCGCTACGGAAGTTTGGATATTTTGTCATCGAGGGACACATAGACGTCTTTACCGACCATAAAGCGCTAGTGCATTGGAGATCACTATGTATTGAGAAGAAACGTGTACGCCGAGCCTTTGAAGAGCTGGAAGAATACGATGTATCAATTAATCATAGAGACGGGATCAAGAATGCGGCAGACGATGCGCTCAGCTGAATTTCGCTATGCGGGTTTCGCCACTTATAAAAGTCTCTGAAAAACAAGGAAAAGATGCCACGTACCAGGAAATAGTCAATCAATTAAAAAACTGCACAGTGGTGTCCGCACCATACAAAACGTTGAGCCCACAGAACGGCCTGTTGGTACGGAAAGAAGGAGAAACAATGCATTGGTCGCCAGTAAGCACGAAACGAATGTGCATGAGATTATACTTTACGTTCATGCTGCCTTTGGTTTATCCTTCTGGTTACAACTGAACTAATTTGTTACTAGGTTCGCAAAACCTAATACATACTTGCATATATATTAGTTCTTCGCAACAAACAGTATTTAAATGCATTGGTTTGTGCCAGAATCGATAAGAACAGAATTAATGGCCTTCTGGAATGAAACTTCGGGAAATGCCGGCGCCGGGCGACTCACTGAGACAATGCATGTCCAAAGAAATTGTCAACAGAGCACTACATACCAAAGTTTTAAGCCACAAACACGAGAAAAAGTCACTCCGATTGCTTTCAATGCCAGTGCACGGAATGAGTTTCTGCATATCGACCTGGTACGTCCACTGCCGGCAGATCGTGGCGGGGTGTCCTTTGTTTTTTCCATGGTCGATAAGTTTACCCGATGGGTCGAGTTTGTACCACTGAAGCAGATCACAACAGAAAAAAATTATAACGTGCTTAGAGGAGCAATGACTCAGTCGATTTGGTGCATCACAAGTTATTTTTACCGACAAAGGTGAACAGTTTGAGTCGAAAGAATTTAATCAGTGGTACAATGACCTTGAGATAAAGCTTTCCCGCACAGCCACTTATCGCCCGCAGACAAAAGGACGGCTGGACGCACACATAGGACGATGAAAGAGATACTGCGATAATGGTGCCATGAGAGCCCGGGAAAGTGGAGAGATAAATTACTGTTGGTTGAGCGGGCCGTGCGCTTTACAGTCTCAACAGCTACAGGATTCGATCCTACGACCATGGTCTATAGAGGGCACATAAGACTGCCAGGTGAACCTGTAATCCAAGGATCCCATGAGCGCTGCAACATAACGGATATTCAGGAGCGACTAAAATAGTAAACTAAATACATTGGCGCCAGACAGCGACCAGGCTATGCAAGGCAACCGACACGCAATCGCCTAAAGTTCGGCATCTATGTCATGGTCGTGAAGGTCGAGCCCATGACACTGCAGGCTGTCAACGATGGGCTGTATCGCGTGGAAAGCGTGGACTCAGAGCAAAATACTGTTTTTGTTATCTTGCCCGATGGACCACGAACTGTCACACTTGCTCGTTTAAGCAGAGAGGCAAGGCCGGTTCCCGACGGGGGCGGGGAATATGTGGCAATAGCCAACTTCAAGACAAAGATCGAAAAAAGGGTATTAACAAGGATGGGCATTATTTCAACAGAAATTCCTGGCAGAAGCGCTCGTATAAGGATAAGGCAGTCAGCCAAACGATGAAAGCAGACTTTCAGCCGAAGTGAACATTATTTAATTAATATTTGTAATTTTTTTATATTAAATCAATGTTTGTTATGCGAGTAAAGTGTATAGTTCATTTACAAATGGATTCTGATTAGTTAGAAACGTTGATTCAAGGACTGCCTGCTCAAATGAACAATTTAACTGCAGAATTAGGCATAATTAAGTCTCGTCTAGACGATACACTGGTAATAAACACATACGATATCCGAGTTTATGGCCCATCCATTATAGGTGGACACAATGCGGGGGAACTTACATAGTTACTTACAAGTGGACTTACTATATATATATATATATATATATATGCATTTATATAAATTTATTGATGGAGTGAAATGTAAATATTTGCATATATATATATATATATATATATATATATATATATATATATATATATGATGAACATTTCGTATTTATATAAGATGTGAGAGAAACTCACGTTGTTGCTTATAT
>JAQBSW010008805.1:0-32125 GCA_029291075.1 Eudiplozoon nipponicum
TACTACTATTATTAAAATATTTTAATAAAATCCTACCGCGAATTTCACTGGAAGATGACGTGATGATATAAATTAATAAATTTATAAAATTAGATACAAAACAGATTAACTAATTATGTGAAGTAATATATTTTAATCATGCAAAATATTGCTTAAATTAAAATTGAAATTCATTTGCACCAAGAGTGATTCTTGTGGTTGTTCGCAACAGTCAAAACCTACATTAAATTTTGGTCAGGAATTGAGAGAGTGTTAGATAGTGCTACTTCCTATTCGAATACGTATTCAAGCTGAAGTATAGCCAAATTTATGAAATTCGAGATAAGTATATTCGTACGTGCTTTTTATTAGTAAACCCTAAATTATTTTATAAAGAAAATACAAAAGTTACATCGTAATTGTTACGTTTCAGTAATATTATCGAGTTTGAACAAGTTTGCTTTTGAATGCAACAACTTTTGCGAAATGTAGAACACTAAGTGGAGATAAATTGCCATTCACAAACCGTACATTGTATTTCGCCTGATAAACAGTATGCTACGCAAAAATGGTGCCTTTCAAAACAGCAAAAATGTCGAAAATAAATAATGGAAAGTGATATACGAAAAATATTGGGTTCAACCTCGTGGTACGCTTCTCTTTTTCTATATTGGTGCATAAATTTGTTTATTTCTGAGGCTGAATGAAATATCAGAACATGACTATTGTTGTATTATGTTTGATCCTAAGGACAGCCAGTGAACATGCACAAATAGTTTAAAATGTCGGAAATTTCATATTTTTATTAATATATCATTCAAGATACCTGATTTAGAAGAAACATGTTGCACGACAGGAAATAGATCATTTACCTGATTAGCGGGTTTCCATCAGACGGTTTGCATTCTCTGTCTTTCTGATTTTTCCCATAATTCTCGATATCCGGATATGGATATCTTTTTCAATGGAAAGCACATCACCTACTAAGTTGACAATCAATATGTCAAGTGGAAATATTAATTTAAACTGTCCCATTAATTCTGTTTGTTAGATCTTCAAAAGCATAACTTCTAACAAAAAGATCACTTTGGTATTTCGATTGATAACCTGCTTCAATTACCCTTAACCTTTAGGAATGTGCTCTGCAACTTTATAAATAGAATTTTGATGAAAGGGAAATTACCAATCGATATACTAACGATAGTAGCTAAGCCGTTGCCAAAAGTAAGTAAGCCAACGTGCGCCAGTGATTATAGATTAATCTCTATTATCCCTTCGTTTTTGAAGATAATAGAACGATTGATACTAGATCATTTAGAATGTATGTTGCCGGCTGATTTTGATTTATGTCAACATGGATTTACGAAAGATAGATCGACAACTACTAATATGCTCTCTATGTGGAAACATGTAATTTCATTAGATGAGAATAAATTAGATGCATTAATTGTATTTATAGATATTTCAAAAGCCTTTGACTCTATATCTTTTGATGCTATTTTGAATGCGATTAGTTTGTTGAATATTGATCCGAATATTTTTAGATTACTTAAATACTATCTATATAATCGAAGAATGAGTATTCAAGTAAACGATTTGATATCAAAATCGAAACGAGTAACGAGTGGAGTTCCACAGGGATCAAGTTTGGGGCCAATTTTATTTAAAATTGTGTTTGCACATTTGGAAACTAAGATCCTTAACGGTCGAGTTTGCAAATTTGCTGATGATTTGAAAATAATCTTCCCAATTGATCCAAAAAATGTCGAATTCTCCAAAAATAATGTGACATTAGATTTGTATGATTTGAGTAGATATTTGATTACGCTAGGGCTGAGAATAAACAATAAAAAGACGAGAGCTTTAAAAATAGGTAACAGAACAAACTTTCATTATGTTTATTTTCATGATGCAGTGATTAATGATGTGTTTGAAATTAAACTTATGCAAGAAATTAAGGATTTAGGTATAACTATTCAATGTACAGCTTCTGCTGAGAGACATATTGAAAGAATAGTAGGCAGTGCCAAGAAAAGATGGGCACTAATAAATCGAAATATCTTATCGAATGACATTAAACATAAAATGTATATCGTATGGATTAGACCAATACTAGAATATGCTGTTGCTACTTGGAATCCATTAAAAAAGGGATTGTCCAATAAAATAGAAGCTGTACAAAGAAAAGTTGTGAAACAAATTAGTCCTATCTACTGCACTATATACGCCTCTAGATTACAGTTTGTGTCATTGCAATCTTTGTGGTTTCGAAGGATGTGCTATTGCATAAAGGTTTTCCATCTGAACCAATGTACTGGTGCCTATATGACTCCGATAAGAAAGAGTCATAAAGTTGGAACTAGATCTGGGCATTTGGCAATATCTCCTCCTTTGGTGGGGAATGTTGCGAGCAAGTTTTGTTTTATCATATTTGAAATGCTGTGCATTATATCATCATGTTAGTCAACAATACATACACAAGTTGCTAGTCATATTTCTCAAATTTTTGGATAATGTTTCACTCGAATTATACCTTAATTGTTCCTATTTTGATAATGCATCTATAATTCTCTACAACCGTTCTTTCTGTTATTGTTTTGTTTTATAGTACAACTAGTGAGATATACTTATCTATATATGACTAATTGCACAATTATATGTGATGTGATAATTTAAAAAAATATATATTGTACATTTTCCAATTTTATTATTTGATGGAATATGTGTGGTTTGAATCCAAATAAAGATGTTCTATTCTATTCCATTCTATTTAAAAAAAGTATGTTCTGGAAAATAAAAAGAAAAAATTCTTTTTAAATAAAGTTGTTACAATCAGCTATGGTGATTTAAATTTATCAATCAAGGTCATTTTACATAAGGCGGAGGATTTTACATTCTCCACACTCCTCAGCGTTTAACGAATCTTTTTGGGGCCAAATCATCTTTACCTAATTCATATTATATTGTAATGCAATTTCTCAATAGCTCGCGTATGAACGTTAAATTATAAATGCAATATCTTTACAACGCTGAATTTTTCTTTTCAGGCGCGTGTATTTGAATATTTGTGCTATAGACGATGGCAGATGTTTTGAGCCTTCTGCGAGATTTTCACCTAAGTGGGAAGCGTGTAGGTGAAAATCAGCATGAATTTATATTTGGAGACTTTGCATGGCCTAAAGCTACAAAAACTAATTTTATAATATTCGGGTAGGTGACAATTTTAATTGTGACTATAGTACGGGTAAAGATTCAACTACGAAGGAATATTATACTTTGGAATGTGTTGTATATTTCCTGAAGCATATTGATTTATCACATGCACAATATGTACGGCAGGCTGCGGTACGTTTTATTTATTTTTATTTTATAGGCCGCTGGAGTACCTGGTGTTCGTTTGCCAGATAGAAGAGATCTACTTGCATATCTTAAAGGAGATTCAAACACTGCAACAAGTATTGACCGTGCTGCACCAGTATCAATTTCGTTATCTAGACCTGTAACAAGACAAGGTGAGCTTAATTAAAATTTATAATTAACTATGTAATAATACTAATTTTTATAAACCTTCAGAGTAGTGCATAAATAAAATTTTACTCTTGCTTATCTCTTTGTAATTATCTTCATTCCTCGCGCAATAAATTATTAAGTACCCGAGTAATCTGTAATAATATTTTTAATAAATTTTATCTATCAACGAAAACCATCTGACGCGAGCATTGAAAAGATAAAGTGGGATTATTTAAGGATGGTAATGTTAAAGATGTGAAAAGTAAATTTGAGAAAAGTGCTTTCGGCAGCATTACGGAAACGACTCGTGTAAATAATTTTCGTGAGGTTAAGATAAAATGGACTATAATGTAAAAGGGATATGTTTGCTGTGGTTGTGCAAAGCAACATCATTGAGAAATTAATCAGCCTGACTCAAAAAGTGTGGCCGCTAAATTGATATGGAAAGGTTTCCAACAAAGCCGCTAGTATGCCCCAGATATTTCGCCTATGGTTTAAGTTTTTTGTGGCTGCTTGACAGTGTCACCTACTTTTGGGTAAGGATTGTAGCAGTGGATGGCGATAGCAAAATCAATTTAATTATATACTTTACGAAGTAACTAAGAAATTGGAAGATCATATGTTCCATTTACTATCTAATGTAGATAAATTCAGGTTTAGAAATAATTCAATGTCCTAATGAAGTAAAATAAAAGGTAATATTAATTATAAATAAGGGTACTTACCCAGTACGTAGTAAATATTCAAATTTTGACGGGGTACAATTGTGAATTCACACGGAAAAATTTAAAAAGAAAATAAAACCGATTTCTAATTTTAAAGGTTAACAATCCACGGAGCGGATCCGCACGGGTTGTTGCCTTTTGCTAGATGCGTACTACTGCAGTCCATATTGACAATGTTACTACTTTACTTTACTGCGGCTGACTCCTTTTAGAGGATAAGCCGGCTCCATGGAGTTTCTTGGGAATTTGGTACAATGTTCGCTTATTATGGTTATATGGCAGTGAAACATTAGTCAATTTTGGCTATTATAAGGCTGTGTATGATGATGATAATAATGATCGTGAATTGAGTTTAGATTTTAAATTTACGCATATTTGAGAGGCTCGATTGACTGACCAGGACCCACTGTGGCGTGAAATGTATTCACCATCGTTATTCAGTAATTTATTAGCTCGTCTTTGCTGTTATCTGTTTAACTGAAAGGGGTTAATTTTAATGCAAATTTGCACAACTATGTAGGCAAGTAGCAACAAATAGCTTCAATTCCTAAACTAGTTTTATCCAGTACATTCATTAATGCTCTTTTAAAAATATTTCAATGTCATGTTCTGCTAATGTTTATTTGGGTCTAATGCATTTATTTAATAGTAGAATAAGACTTTATTCTTATTTATACTAGATTAAATCTTAGCACGGTTAATTTTATTTTATGTATACTAGACCTTGAGGTTGTGCTTTCTGTCCGATAGTCGATATTCCGTTCCGGTATAATGCATAGGGAACTGTTTGCACTGAGAGCTGCACTTTTTATTTTCCGTTTCTTTATATGCACTTTGCTAATCTTTAATTAGTTTGTCGTCGTGTTCCTATGATCTGAATTCGTGATTAATTGCGCCTGTTAGATTTGCCATGCTTTGCGATTAATTAATGAAAATGTATTTGTTGTTTTTCTTAAGTTCGTTAACATTATTTAAGGCATTGATTGCGTTAGTTTGGACACTTTTTTATAAAATGATTCGGCACTTTCTTACAATTAAATTTCGTTCTGTGTAGAAACATTGTCAGCTGCTGGTTATGGTGAAACTGAAGCTAAGAAAGCTCGTCTAGTGGAAGAAGCTGATAAGTCATCGGAGCAGATTGCTGTGCAAAATGTTCCTAAAGATAACAAGTCTAGTTCCAGTGAGTATTATTCGAAAATCAGTGTGAGTTTTCATAAATTTTCGTATTCACTGTTCTGAAATATGTTTTGAGCTAATGCTGATTTTTTAAAAGAAAATTAGACGATAATCTGCTATCGTCAAGAAATTATTTTTACTGACTAGAAATTTATATACTTTATGCATATCTTAGTGAGTATCCCACAGTCTTTATGAATTTATATATTGTCTGGCATGACTAGGTACATGTTTGTTTATTTAAAGCTAAGATGTATTACTAAAATGCATCAAAAAAAACCAATAGTTACTTATGTTTCACAGCCATATAATCATAAGAGAAGCAAATAGATCAAGGCTTTTTGTTAAACGAATGACAAATATAATAATTTATGCACACATATTTAGTGAGATTTAATAGAAGTGAGGTAAACTAGATCTCTACACAATACTGTTATGGCAGTCGGTATTTAGGCAAGGCAACAATCATTGTATCTTCTTTGCGGTTTTCACTGTATCACTTTATAAACAAAACCAAATCTCGCAGCTACCTCTGACATAATAAGAAGGGAAAATTACGAAGATTACTTTAATCGAGGTAGCGACCTTTATATAAACTCCTGACCCATTAAGTACATATATTTGTCAGTATAAACTAAGAATTGTATAGTGTAGAAAATGAAATTCATCCAGTAGACCAGTTTCGTCCTTATTAGGAACTCATCACGTACTGACCAGAATTTGCCGCGGACAGAGCACGTAGATACTTCTAATAGAAATATGTAACAAGATCGCAACTGAGCTCGATTTGATGCCATATCGTGCAGGGTGTCACGCGGACCTTATCCTAGCAGACGAGTGGATCCTATACTAACCAATTTTGATGTAGTTGACGTTAACTATTTCTGTCATGTCAAAATCTGCCCACCTCGTTTATTACACCCTACCAGGCAATCGAATTGGGGATATACGCAAAAAGTGATCGAGCCAACGTTTTTGACCGATCTGAAAACACATCTACGAATGTCGGAAATGGTTATATGTTTTTGGTGACCTGCATGTGCTATGCTTCTTATACACCGATGGTCGGATTCCTGTAAGTATATATATTCCTAATCAGTAATGGATGTGCGTGCATGACGTATATTATAGAAAGTAATTTCATATAGGATCAAGAGGTGAAACTAAATGGTACTATATGAAGGTAAACTAAAGCGGAAAATCTGACGTTGCAATCTTTTATAAATAGGGCCAATTAGGTAATGGAGACAAAATTACCTAAATTCATTCATAGTCATCACTATCTATAATATTTGTCGACGCTTCAAGCGGTACTATCACCATGATCTTGGTGAAAAACTACGTTTTATTCTAAATTATAATAACAATCATTCCTAACACTTTACTCCATTAAAAGCTATTCTGTCCTGGATGGACTTCAGCTATTTATCGACCACTTGTAGGTGTAACTTTTGTTTTTAGAATGCTAACTGTAAATGTAGGCATGAAATTCTGCATACGTACAAAATTTATCATTATTCAAGTTCTTATTTGTTTGCTACTAGTATTTAAATTTAACCAACATGATGAGTCGCCAGTAAGCACGAAACGAATGTGCATGAGATTATACTTTCCGTTCATGCTGCCTTTGGTTTATCCTTCTGGTCACAACTGAGCTAATTTGTTACTAGGTTCGCAAAACCTAATACATACTTGCAAATGTAAACATTTTATTAATTTTTATTACTATTACAGTGTACAATAATAAAAAATATACTTAAGTTATTTAATTATTATTGCTTATGTAGCCGTTATATTTATAACAGACGAGATTCATGACCTCTGTGTCAATTTAGATTTACACTGAATCTTTTATTTCAGGGCCTCATTATTTTAGTGCCAAACATTTTTTTCTAAATAATTATGAATAGCGCAGCCCATGTATGAATGTTCGTATAAAAACATTTATCTCGTTTTATGCGCCAAGGAAGTATAAGTTATTGATGGTGATAGTTTGTTGCTTTGATTGCTTGGTTCGGTTATCGTTTTAAAATGTTTCACCTGCTTTTCTTGCATAATTTAACTTATTTATATCACATTATTTACGAGATCAAAGAAGTCGCCAATAAAATTTTTTGACATTTAGAATTATATTGACTGTAGGATTGTTGTAAGTTGGCCTGATACTTGTGGTTTAATGTGTTGTTCATTAACATAAATTTCCTTTGTGGTAAAAAGTTCCAGTTTTTTGTACTTTTTTGTCTAACGCGATATATGATATGCACAATTTTGGACCGTAGGATAAGGCTTCCTATTTTGCCGATAGAATTAAATCTTATGGTTAAATATGAAGGCGTTAGTGTTTTCTGCACATTATATGATTGTTTGCTAGTTTTCAACTAAGTCTTTAATTTCCTATTTTGTTTATCGACCTCGATTAACAGCACCCTTGAACTGTACAAACTCTAATGTATTAAATATGCTGATACAACGTTCCGACGCAAAAATCTAGTTACCTATGTTGTCATGTTGCAGGTTCGAGATTTAAATTGCGCGATACAGTTTATGGACTCTTAGCGAAACTTGTTTTTTTCGGTCACTATATATAAAAAACGCTTTCGTTCACAGGCCTTATGGTAACAGCGTCTATATAAAATATTCATTTTTCACGGGATGTGGCAGTGGTGTCTCACGTCCTTTAAATTGTGTTTACTTTCAAAAGCAGCCGTTTATTTCTGTTTAATAACCTAAATTATTATATATTTTGTGTATTTAAACAAAGTTTTATTACAAAGCAGGTTTACAAAATAAATAAAAGGGGCGTGTATTTTTTGCCAAATTCCTAATACACCAATCGAATAATATTACAGTGCATATATGACATCTTCATAATCAGTAATGATGAGGCAGAAATTAATTACATGCTTGAAGACTAATAGCGCTGTCCTTCATTTCCGTGTTGCGATTGAGATAGGAAGACTTTAATAAATAAAATATTATGAAATCAGATATTAGCTAAAAGTTACGTTCATGATCCTAGTGCAGTCAGAATTTCTTAAAGGCAAAATTGATTCGAAATATATCCTAATGAACAAAGTACCTCATTATGAAGAACTGCTGGTATTCAAACAATTTCCTTAATAAACGTGTGTCCCAAAAGATTTATTGAATGAAAAATAATGGAAGTTAGTTATGCTGCACCAAATAAAAGGACGATATATTTAAACTAACCTCGTCGAAGGGAGACAAAATCCAAAATATTTAGAGTTATGAAGCAGTGATTATTCGAATGCTCAATATGAAAACTGATGATTTTTTATGCAAGGGATGCATGATAAACATACATGTAAAGAATAAGCATTCTGAAATCGATTTGTTCATTATTGTTTAGTTGTGTACTTGTCGTATCTGCTCAGTACTAAACAAGCTAATCCAGGAAAATTTTCGAATACATTTCTTTGGCAAAAGGGAAGGCCTTTTTCATTAGCCAAACATATTTTGTTGATTTTCAGGTGTTCGAACAGGAACAGTCTATTTCGGATGTGATAATTTAAACAATCTGTATTGCAGTTAAATACACTTTGGGACTTTGTACATTAATTGAATGTAAACGAATGACTTGCGTGTTTTTGTATATGTGTGTACATGTGCGATTTTGTAGAATGAATGAATTTTATTTAACGTAATCTTATTTTCTTTTCTTAATTTTATATATGGTTTCACTATTTCAGTCGAGTTAAAACCTTGCAAAACAAACTTACATAAATCGGCCTCAACAAACATAATATTTCTCAAATTACGTTACTAAAAATAATACATAAGGGACTTGAATTTAATTAAAAACGGCTAAATTGCTTTTCATATTTGTTATTATGATTCAATTAATAAGCGTTTGCATTGTTTTATGTTACTTGCTCTTTGTTTCTCATTCCATGTTTTGCTTGTGGAAATTCCATTACTAATTTTTTTGTCGAATGCATGTTCCTTTATATGCATGTGTTATTTAATATTTTAATTAATTTAATTTAATTGAACATTATGTGTGAATTTTACAAACATGGACGGTGATTTGTCTTGGAGTTAACACGAAATTGATTGTGTTGTGTAGAAGTCTATTTGGCCTAGTTTTGTGTGTTGCATAAGTAGGTATCTCCATCTAGGCTAAGTCCACCTATTCATAAAATACTTCTTTTACAATGTTTTATCCTCGCTTCTTATTTTGATCATCATCGTCTATATTACTATTAGTTATAGTAGTATATGATATATTTTTTCTCGTGGTTATGTGACAGTAAAACATCAACCCAAAAATACAGATTTTGATGATGACGGTGGTGGGTTTATGGTTACTTGTCAAAGTGCCCGGCCACGCCAAAGCTGATCTACATTTTCTGGTATTTCAGCCATTTTAATTTTAAAGGTCATCAGCTTGCTTGTTTAAAGTCTAAATTAAATGATTTTTACAGATTAAATATCTATTTGAACAATATCTTTGTTCGTGTATAAAATATCAAAGAAAATGGTATCATAATTCTACTGTTTGACAGGTGTACCTGTCATTTAATTTTACGATACCTGTTTGTGTTAACTTATTATGAATATACTAGTTTTCACAAAAAATTCAAGTAAGGTTTGAAGTTCGCGTTTTGCACGTATAACCCGCCTGAACTCAATTTAAGAGAATCAATTTCGAAAAGTAGCTACTAAACTTCATTTCTTCAAGAAGCTTTAATTTCTCGTAGGTTTTCGATGATATGCAGCTTTCATAAAGATATTATCGTTTACATTTTTGACAAATGCGTATTACGTATTTTATTTTTTATACGAAATATTTTTTTTGTGTGCACGACTCTCTTTTAACCTTTAAAACGCTCAGTTTGGAGTATGTTTTATCTTGTTTTTATCGCCATATTGAAAATTTACCATATATCGTACAGGATTTGCGCGCCAAATTTCAAGCAAAACAACAACAGCAAAAGGCAGCCGCTGCTGCTTCAACTGGTCTAACTAAAGAGTCGGCATTTGTATCAGATGGCCAGACTAACGGTGTTATTCAAGCATCTGCTAACGCAGATGGGCTTTTAACACCTGCTACCGCTTTTCATCAAGAGTTGTCAGCCATTTCTGGAACTTTTTCTGCATCTGCAGGGGCCAATGAAATCGATCTTTCAAAACTGCGAACTAGTAACCAGGACTTGGGAAGACGGCGGCCTAGACCTAGTGAGGCACCCGATGCTCTTAGCGAACTATATGGTGATGTTCAAGAAAATGAACATGATAATTATAGCGCCGAGGGTTATGGCGTGCGGCACAGGCGCATCACATCTGGAACTGTTTCTCGAAATGCAAGCCTGGTCATCCATGATCGTGTTGAGGAGGGCAATGATGATGATTTGTCAGCAGTTGCAACACAAGGTAACATACACTATTGTGGTTATTGTTTTTGCTCATAAATCGAAATAAAACTCACTTCAACAATATTGGCTTATACGGACACAAACTGCTATGGAAACTTCTGCGCGTGCAGGATGCACCGATTTCTCATCATTCTGATTTTTTGATAATCAAAACCGGCTTTTTGTAACTACTCAATACGAACGGCAACTTTACGAGGAAAAGTGAACTGACATGAGTGTGAGATCTATAGTGTACTTTTTGAACAAATAATTTCAATTTTGAAGGTCATTTGTGTTTCAAGTAAATGTACTTGCTGACATGTACGTAACTAAACATATCATCACATTTTCAGATCATTGATATTTTGGGTCTTACCATTTATTTCATTTTCCAGTCTGCTCGTACTTCTGAGCGATTTAAGGCCAACTGATTTATTATATATGCGTCATATTATGACCCAGCAAAATAGTGAGGGTAGTTAATCAATTTTGTTACATATGAAGAATTTGTTAAATTTGTAACCTCTTTAATAGCACCTTACGCATTCCATTTCTCGAACTAACATTTCTATGTTGGAAGTTAACATTAGCGATGTCGTTTATACTGCTACCATAAAAAGATCGTTGAGCCAATCACCCATTTCTTTCTGATATTTTAAATCCCTTGATTAATGATGAACAAATTCACTATGGATGGGCCACCTAGCGTTAATTTACAGCGCACACATGACTTTGAATTTCATGGTTTTGCGGCAATGAAGCATCAGCGTATTGCACTATTGTAACGCTGTGTAGTAGTATGATTAGGACGAAATTAATGAGTAGAGCAAATTAATTTTCACATTTTAAAGGAGTATACCGTGCAAACGCCCTACAAATACTGTTTTCATTGTATTGATCCCAAAATTTTCAAACCAAATATGTGCATTTCGTGGATCTGTTACCGATTTTTTTCACCTATGATTAAGTTACTGTATGTTCTGATGATTTTCCCCCTATTACTCTTCCTGTCAACTAAATTAATTAACTGTTATATTATTGGTAATATATTTTTGCGCTTCCTAAATTGGTGGTACCAGTCGCCTTCGTACTTACTCTGCATGATGCAAATGTGTTCTTGTCAACGGCGTAGCCGAATGCAGCATCATGATTTTTTTTACAAAAAGAAAAATCTATTATTGCGGTTTAAAATCATGTTAGTGACTAAGGTCCATTTGTCATTTTGACGAAATTATCGTATGCTCGGAGCCATGCAATTTGGAAAAGTTTGCTCTAAATTACAATGAATCAGACTTTCTGTAAATATGTAATTTCATTATTTCATTGAAAAAAGGTACGACATCAAATTAACTATATTATTTTGTTCAATCTGCTTCATTCTGTTGCTTTTCTTGCGTAAATGGAGAGGCACATAATTCACTCACTTTGTTCCAGAAGAGCTTTTGTTGATAAAAACTTTATTGATTAAGCATCTTCAATGGATCATGTTTTCCGCTAGATGTCTGCACATTTTCGCCGATTAAAACGTCTAATAATTGTTGATAGTACGATTCAGTGACAAAAATAAAACGTTTTCACAAAACTATCCAGACAATAGATTTTTATTGGTAATATTCCATTTTTTATTAAGAAAAGGAAATTATACTTCTAGGCCATGGATTTATTGATGATCGAAATAAAAGATTGGTTCATGGTTGTATTGAGATATTTTTTCGCATTATCTTGATCTTATTAAGAATATGAAAGCGGAAAAGATATACAAAATGTGCGTTCTCTAACTTTTACATCGTTACCTCAATTTCTAAATTCTCTATATTCTTTTGTTTCGGCGTAGTTGCGTACGGATTACTATCTAGAAAGTTGCAACTTTTTTACTGCCTGTAGCAAATATTGTGTTACAGTGTCAACGTTGTTGAATATATTACCGATATGCTTTTCTATTTCTCGAAACTTAATAACGTTTTGGCTGATTTACCGCGAACGTTTGTTTCCTTTGAAGTGGCAAATTAAGATATTTCATTATAATTTTTCCGATTTGACTTTATTAAGCTACACTTAGTGTTGCTGCTTCATTAGCCATGACGCCGGCTGAACCACCTGTATCAGGTGATTTTGGTGGTTACGGTGCCGGAGCATCGCATGCTTCAGGCTTAATGACTCCGAGTAGTAATCTTTTGCAGCGCTCCGTTGGCGCACAAGACGTTGTCGTCGATCAGTCTGGGATTTTAGGTTACGCTGGGAGTGCTCGCATGGGCGCCAAATCACAGCATTACTCTTCGTCAGTAGCAACTCATCACCATTTATTGCAAGAGACCACACCAACTGCTGCAACTCCACTGCCGCTACCACCTTTGCATCAATTTTCCGGCGCTCAGCTTGCAATGGATGAATCAATTGTGCGTGGAATTACAGCCAGGGAGCGAAAGTGGTGCACCAGAGTGACTGTACTGCAGAGCCAGGGAAAACTATTTTACGAGAATATTGTTCAAGGCATTCTTCGCAATGCTGCGGTAAGGTCGATTAGTTTAGAGATTATTAGTTTTGCCTGCTAATCCACACCCGGTGCAGCTATCAAATTTATAGTGAATAAATATATTTTACTGTACTTAATTTTTTGGAGCCTGGGAAAAACCTTTTTATTTATGGACATTAAAGCATAGAACTATTTAAATCGCTAACGGTTGATTTGTTTCTATATTCTTGTCTAGCTTGTTAAGGAGGCACCTTTATTTTTTTCTTCGTTTATCGACATTGAATTGCGCGGTTGTTGTATGATCCTAATGTGTAGTTCGTTTTATTTTAATTTACCTTTTTTCCTTTGTTTATTACTTTTGTAAGCATAACTGTTTATTCTGACAATATTTTGATAGTCATGACTGGCAGTCTTTTACAAATGCGTGCTATTGTTTGCTATACATTTACACAATGCACAAATAGAATCGACCTGTTTATCTAATTATTTATTGCATACATAGTAATAAGTGGACTGGAAGGATATGCCGAATTAAATACGAACACAAGGTGTAATCTGATATGCACATGCTTTTCAGCTTACTGGAAACTCTTCAGTACAACTTGATTGGAATGTATCGACCATAATTCCTATCTTCAAAAAGGCAATCGTAATTCGTGCGATAACCATCGTGGTATAAGCTTGACTCCAGTTGTGTCTAGATTATTTGCTTTGATTATCCTACGTCGTCTTAGTGCTTCACATATTCTGTGATCTCTATAAATAACTTAGCAAATATGTCTCACGAGATGAGGATGAGAATCGCGAAAGCTAGATTGGCTTTCTTGAACCTTCGCCATTTATGGCGAAACGCGAGTATTCCACCCTGCCCCATTGATCGTGTTTGCAATGCATCTGTGCGCGCAGTTTTACTATAGGCTTATGAAACGGCCTTTTATAGTTGATGAGTTTTGACGCTTACAGGCATTCAACCATCGTTGTTTAAAAAGTATAGAATGTCATTTTCAGGCAAGCAGCTGATAGAGAGCTTCAAAATGAAGGGACAATTGAGAACCCAACAATCAAGGCCAAAAACCGGTGCACCTGGAAATGAAAAGGATTCAAAATTTTACCGACCTACGAGTGCTTTCAATTGTCCCTCAAAAGAAAACGGCAGCGAGAGTACAAACTAGTATGGCACATGTTGGTTACCATCATCATCATCATCATTATCCAGCCATACAAAAATAAAAAGTAACTAATGTTTCACTTCCATATAACCATAAGGAGTGAAAAAAGTACATAAGTAAATTTAGACATATTATTAGTGAGATTTACGGGAGAGAGAGCTCTGTTCTCTCATACAGCAGCAGATTGGCGTTGGAAACAAGGTGGGCAGGTTTTGACATGGTAGAAACAGTTGAAGTCACATCCAAATTGGGTAGTGCAGGATCCACTCGTGTGCCAGGATGGGGTCCACGTGCTCATCATAGTTCTTGGTTAGAAACCCTTATCGATATGGTATCGAATCGAGCTCAGTGGCGATCTTGTTGCAGATGTCTAGTAGAATCATCTTCGTAACTTTCTTTTCTTAGAAGGGCAAAGTTAGTTGCGAGGTTTGGATTGTATATGATGTGAAAGCCGCAAGGAAGCTGTATTACTGATGTTGCCTTGATCTAATGCTGATTTTGCTATAATGGTGTTGTGGAGAGATTTAGTTTGCCCCATTTCTGTGAGTTATCTTGATAAATATAATCATAGTAACTAGGTATTATTTCTATCTCTTGTAAATCTCACTAATAAGTTGTATCTAAATTATTATTTCTGTTGTTATTTATATTTTTTCCGCTTCGTATGTCTATATGACAGTGAAACATTAGTCACTTTTGGCTTTTGTATTGCTGGGCATGATGATGGCGTTTATGATGTCAGTATATTTCGACAAATACACTGTATATTTGGTCTCGAAATGTAGGACGGCACGAACTCTTAAACGAATAAGTATTCACAGCGTGGGTGAAATTTAGCCACTTTTCAAATTCATGGTTTCGTATCCCTTAAAGTTATGGTATACGTTATATATAGTAAGATGATTATAAATTAGCTTTGCCGAAGGCTATATGAGGTTGACTGATATTTTGGTACTTATCTTAATTTTGCAAATTTTAGTTTTATTGGACTTGTCGAGTTTAAAATGTATTGTTTTCATTATTTATAGACTGCAGCTTGATGAGCTTAAATTTATGTGTATTGTAATGTCCAAGAACAACAGTTCCAGAAAGACGATAAGACAATCCCAACTAGCAGAATTTGTTTTGGATCGACTTTCAGAATTATGACTTATGATGTTTTTTTGTGATTAACATTCCTGGATCAATAATTAAACCGGTTTTCTTTCAAGGCATTACTTGTCTGCAACCATGGAAACAATGTAAAAGCCATATTGTGTGTATTTGTTTCAGGTGAAATTATGGCAGAAAATGAAACATTTTGCAATAGCAGGTGGCTGTTGGTCTTGGTATCTACGTTACCTATTTCTAGTGAGAATTGAGAGTTGCCTGATATTTTTTTGTGCTTATCTAAATGTTGCAAATTTTATTTTAATAATAATTGTCGAGAGTAAAATTTAGTTTTTTCATTATTTATTAAAACTTGATATTTATTGTTTACTGAGCATTAAAAGTGAACTGCAGACTTCACATAAAATGAGATGGTTGTATCCCGATAGTGACGGCAAGATTAATCTTACCTTATCTCGTACGTTTATTTAAGTCACTTAAGTTTTCAAATAAGACGTTTGGTGGACTTCGGGCTGTGCTTATCCTGTTAATAGGTTGTCACTTTATACTTTTATTAGGAAAATTTTCAAATTTTATATTGCCTGTAGATGAAAGAGAATGCAAGTTTAGTGCACCGAAATCATCATCCCGGTATGCTGGCTGCTGACCGCGCTGCACACCATACGCATTCAAGTCATGCTCATCAGCACCATCAACATTACCAACAGCAACAAGCTGGAAATCATGGTCAATCTGCTGTTTATCCACCGGGATCTGCAATGGCAGCTAGCGCCGCTGGAGGTGGGGGCCTTCCCGGTGAATCTGTTGGAGGCCGTATGCAAGGTTAGTCGAATGTGCGAGCTTATTAAATGATCCCGTAGCTTATGCTAATTTGTTTGTTTGTTTTAATTATATCCTTTTGAATTCATCATATTATGTGTATGTGTCGAATACTTGCTTATTTTACGAACCTGTACCTATCTCAAAAGTTTTCTGAAGAATTGCTTTTCTGTGCATTGTTTAAACACGTTTATTTTAATATTGCTGTCGATGTGATAAATTGTAAGTGGCTTCAACTATCACTAAGCCGTCAATACAGTGTGTTGTTCGGTCATAATTATAATATTCTAAAAATCGATCTTGTAGAAAGTTAAAGATTTTCTAGTCCGACTTTTGAAGGCATGTCTGTTGAACATTGAACCTGACTACAAGTACTAGCCTTTTGTAGTAAATGATTTTAATTTTCCGAAATAAACTTATTTTCCCATTATGGTTGTGTGGATTATTTTTCTATTACGCCCAAAAAATCCATAAATTCTAATTATGGTGATGAGGCAGTAAGGCATCAGTACTTCAAATGGATGCAATGTAAATTAAAACTATGACCAGACCATTTTTGAATTAATGATATCGATTGGACCGGTGGTATACGCATATAAGGTTAACAAAAATAATTATTCGATTTAATAATAATGTAGCATATTTTACGTTTTGATTTACCTTACTTATTTCTCAAGAGTTGCTTTGTTACACAATGTTTTTAATCTCTTCTGTGCGACATTTAGTTCTTATTTTCTGTGTCAGATGTCGATAACAAATAACAAAAATCTAACATCGTCATAATTAAGCCATCTATTTCAAGCTAGATCTTTATTCATTGCAAAAACTCTTCAGTTGCTAAATATTGAACCTTACCGTTGGCGTGGTGGTTTGTTTTGACTTTGTGAAGCGATGAGATGTGAAAGTCGAAACGCTGCTACTGTTCCTTATACCAGGTAGGCCAATTAAGAGATTCCAGATTAATATTGATGACCAAGTGCCCAATTAGAGTCCAAACAAAAAATGACTGTTGAGTATGCATCAATGAAACATCAGTATAATTATGTTTGTGTAACGCTGTGAAGTAGTGGTATTAGTAGTAAGGCATTTCTAGATTGAGATATGTTAATGATAATCTTACCATGCTTAAAGATAACCTTACTCGTTTGCTTGTATATATATATATATATATATATATATATTTGTAAGTGTTTGAATATTCTAAAAGATGTATTTGTTGTCTCAGTGCTGTCCTTTTCGTTTCGGATTTGACCGCATTTTGCTTGTGCGGGACCTATGAGTGCTACCAATTGTCCCGCACAAGCAAAGTGTTTGAATATGTTTGTTGGAATGTAGACATTCGATTGACCATACGCACGGATAAAATAGTTGGTGAATTTATTTAATTTTAATATTCAGGTATGCGATTTTACACTATTTCTCTGAACGAGATGGCTCAATTTGCTTTTAAATAATTACAAAATATGTATCAATATTTTAATATTTATTATTATGATTTATTTCTGTAGTACTGTTAAACGAGCTTGGTCGACAGTGCAGTCGATATCCACATATAAGATAGCGAATCATTTAGTCTATTTGTATTACATTTCTCTTATTTGAAATAGCTAAATTATTTTCTCTATATAAAATTTTTAATATTTTCACTATTCATCTTTTTTGTCTAAAAATATGATGCCTTGTCAATCCTTTATTTATATTTAATGATTTCATTGAAAGGCCGTTTTTATCTTATTTGGTGATTACATTTATTCAGGACAAATGCACTATTCTAGATACGATCAAGAGCGTTTTGCTGCTGGTCAAGAGGATGAAGCAGCCGGCTTCGGCATTGACACAATGGCAACTTATCACGGTCGGGCGCTAACTTCTGTGTTACCAGGTGGTAGTAAGAATAGCAGTGCAAATAAAGGACAGAATGCCGCTAATTGTGGCAACTCTTCCGTTGGTGCACCAAACGATCGGAGAACTCGACCAGGCGATATGACGCCTTTGCCTGGTCAAGCAACTCCCCGTCGCGTGGATGGTAATGCTGGTATAGTTGCTGGTGGAATGCGTACACCAATGGGACCTAGTGGAACAGCAGCTGGGATAGGATTAATGACGCCAGCTGGTGGAATGACACCTGGAAGAGATCCACGTGGTGCTACTACTCCTACAGCAGGCACCGGTATGATGACTCCAGATCCCTGTGAGTGCTTTTGGGCTTATGTTATAGTTGAATTCTACTTCTAAACCTATAATTATATACCTACTAATATTTAATTATGGCGCAAAATTTATTATGGGCCCGTTTAAAAATGTCGAGAATGTGGAGTATCCTACTGTATATTTTTGTGTATTTTGGTTTCGAACTTTCATTTTTCGCATATAGATAAATTTA
The DNA here is from genome assembly GCA_029291075.1 of Eudiplozoon nipponicum. Lineage (NCBI taxonomy): Eukaryota > Metazoa > Platyhelminthes > Monogenea > Mazocraeidea > Diplozoidae > Eudiplozoon > Eudiplozoon nipponicum. The sequence goes on from JAQBSW010008805.1 coordinate 18,720, forward strand.
TTATCTGAGACATTTGTTTTTATCAGTGGCGAAATAAATTCAGATTTTGACTGTGAATGATAATTGCATCGAACTTAGTTAATTTAAATCAGTCCTAACATGCTATAATATGTAGTGTATTTGGAGCACCTGACCGCTGATAAGAAAATGGGGCCTATTTCTCTAAGCACCAAACGGATTATTAATTAGTTTGTTCGTCCTGCAGTGTGGGTTACCGGAAAGTAAAGCTTAGCCAAAGTCGGTTTTCATACTTTTTGATCCGATAGTGGGTTGCACTCGTTAAATTGACCAATTACTTGATCATTTGGCAAATATTTGCAGTCTCATTAGAAGCTGAAAATATTCCGTAATATATAGTCTCATTTCTGAATTATTTAGGTTCGGCTTAATGTTTTGAAAGTTCTACAAATACTTATTTCTACGTTCTGGAGCGATGAATCCCTTACGGATAAGTTGAAAAGTGACGTTTTGATGCCCATTCATAGAGAAGGTAACTATAGCCATCCTGACAGCTTTCATGGTATCAGTTTGAGTTTTTCTGCTTCAAAGATTAAATTTTCTATTACTTTTGGAGTTTTTCGTGAATGGCGAGAGGACCAACAATGCAAACACCGAATATGCTTAGTTTTTTAGTGGGATTTACTTTTTCAACTCAAGATTATTACTTCTTACACACACGTGTACTTGAATGGGCATTACGCGAAAGATCACTAAGTCAGATATTCTGTCGCTTCTCCTTTAGGCTGTGAAGAATTGGTAGTTATTCGACAATAGCTTCATGCTGCTGGACAGTTTGGTAACTGATTGCCTTTTCTAGGATGGCTTAGGCCACTGGTAAATGGGCGTTACGGTTCATCACTGCAAAGGAAATTTATTGACAGACGACTTACATTCGGCTAGTCCATGATATACTATCACCATGAAACCTTGTTATGAGACGTTGCGTTTATATTCACGGTTTGAGAACGCATATTACACATCGTACTCGCAAATACACCGAGTAAACTCCGGTGGATATATGGGTTCGCAGTTGGGATAAGCCAGCAGTTTTATGCCGGATTATTTTATTCAAGATATCGGTCATTTGATAACACTGCAACCTATTCGCAACAATTTATTTTAAACAGCAATATTAATTGTATTTCTATATATATGACTGTAATGGCTGATTTTTATCTGACTTCGCATTTGAAAAGTAATAAACATTTGCGACTTGATATTTTTAGCTGAGTGTGCACAAAGCGCTATCAGAAATCTGCAAATAGTAAGTCTGCCATGTCTCATAGCAGCAAACCTAATGATCTTCTGAATATTGCTTGTTGGATTAGCGAAAGCGTGCAACTGAAAATGTACCAGAAAGAAGAACCCATAAAGTGGATGACTGCGATACTGGAAAGGGCCAATATCATTGCGAACTTGACTGAGAGTAAATAAATAATTGGCGATCATAAAACTTCCAAACAGGCGATAGTTAGGGCATTTTGCACTTAGCTACTTTGTACTAGTCGTAGAATATCAAGCTTCGGAGATATATAGTTTGATATGGTGTTCGATTCTAATGGTTATATGGCAGTGACACATTGATCTCTTTTGGCTTTTGTATGGCTGTGCGTGATGATGATGATGATGAGGATGACGGTGTGGCGCCACGATGTCTTTTCTACTGGAGTAGAAAATACGCTCGGTAAATCTTCTGTTGATTTTGGCTTTTCTCGTGGCTAAGCTGGAGACTAGATTAAGTTCTTGGAAATCTAGGTCTTTCTCTCGCGATAAACTGCACAGTTTCAAGTAGAGACTAGTTCACGATTGAATTTTATCCAACCCCAATACGGGAGTGATCCAGCCGGATACGATATTGTCTTTCTGCTATCTAATGATGTAGTTAGAATTTTGCGTTAAAAGATATAAATTGTTTGTTGTGGAGAACCAATATAAATACAATTATTTATTAGGTATTGCGTACCTTGTAATAAACAGTTTAAGACAGGATAACAGTTAAACAAAATTCAACATGAACAAAATGTATAATTTCATTTAAAAATGCGTTTTATGCTTGCTGACGACTAATCATTAGGTGCCAATACTACGCCCTATAGTGCATATATATGATGTCGATCCAGGTCAAAATGTGTGGATTTTATTGAGTAGCAGGTGTTCAGGAATTTTGTATATATTGAAATCCATTTTGTTAACACCATGCTCTGACCCGACATTTTAACGAATCGCACAAATTTACATTAGATTATACCTTGCCTTCGTGATGACTTTGATTTATCCCGTGCTCCTGTTTGAACCTATTTGATACTAGGTACGCAGATGTGCTAATAGTTGTATTTCGTCGGCTTTAATTTAGGAATTTCAATATGTCGGAAATTGCCAAAGCAGGTTCCATTAGAGAGGTTAGGTGAATCATGATGGATGAGAGTAGGCTATTTTGTGTAATACTCGTTTAACATATTGTCACGAATGCAAATTATGTCGATTCGTTGTTATTTCCGGAAAAATAAACAATTTGTTTCATAAGTAGTAGACTGTAAGCTGCCTTTGCTGTTCTATTATACTTGTATTAATTCCAGTCTTCGTCTTTAGGCTCTTCTCGATTTCGCCGTTGAATAAATTTTTCACCGTTTATATACATATAAAACACGTTTATTGTAATTAAATAGAAGTGCTAGTTAATCCGTTTTAATAGAGATACAATGACTTGAAGCAACACGTTTTGTTTTTTTGTGCCACCATAAATTCCGTAGAATTCTTCCTGTGTTGTAAGAGGTGCGGGTAGAAACATCTAAGATATATATATATATATATATATATATATATATATATATATATATATATATATATATATATATATATATATAGTGTGTGTGTGTGTGGTTTATGATCCGCTTTTTTAACCATGCCTTCCTACTTTAACTATGCTTATGAAAGTTCGAAACTAGTCAGTGCGCGTTATTAACTTTACTTTGTAAGACTAGTATAATGATTGTTATTTATTTAAAGTATTCTTTCTTTATTCAAAACTTTGAAGTACCTTTAGTTGCTAATGCTTTATTATGCGTATACAATTTGGTAGATTATTAAAGAGTTAAGTGGCAAGGTATGCAATGTAACTTTTATGTTCGTCTTATTTTATTCGCTTTCTAGATCGTAGCATAGCTTTGCGCTCCGCCAATGAAGCTCGTTTGCCTAGCCGTCAGCGAGGTAGATCCTCCAAGATACCGATCATCATTATCCCGGCTGCACCCACTTCGCTCATTACAATGCGGAATGTACGAGATATATTACAGGTAAGTTACTTTTTCGACTTTCCTCTAAACGAATCATTGTATAGCGCATAGAAATTCCACTATTTTTTCAATCTCCTCACTTGTAGATACCTGAGTATAAAACTAGAAAGAAATATTTTTATCTTTGTAAATTAATATGGTGCTTAAAGTTTTATAAAGGTTCGCGTTCCTACAGATACTATAATTTAGAGAAACTAATAACTTTAAAATGTCAAGTGCTAAGAAAATCATCGAGGAAAGAGCATAATCGAATACTCTTTATGTAATTCGAGTGCAGTTTAAACATTTCCAATAAACTGTCAAATCGTAGACATCTGAAAGAGTTGGTATATTGCAGAATTGAGCAGCTAAAAAATTGTGAATTTGCGCAAATGGAGTGTGTGTGTTAGATAAACACCGTTTATTGATAAGAATGACATTTCGTAAAATTTTGCCAACCCTTTTGAAAAATAAAAATGCAATCATTGTAAAAAGGAGAATGGAATATAAAAACTGCAGTTGTTATTGAGTTACCGGGCGATACTAACTAACGAGATCATCTATGGTGCCATTTGGATGTCTATGAAAGCTAGTTGTGTGATGCGGTTGAGATGTACATTGGTTTCTTTGGATGCACTCATAAATAAATTGGATGTGTAGCAATGTAGAACTCTCTTTCACCATTGTTAGTGGAGATTTTTCGTGGTCACCTTGAGATCATCGTGTTAAATAAGGACATCAGCAAGTGTTAAAAATTTATTGGCTGTGTTAGGACATTGTTTTCAAAAGAAACTCGCGGCTACGAACATTGATTCAATATTTTAAGGTTTTGCGTCAAAACATCAAAAATTCTATGGTTTATCTTTTTGTATTTGCGACTCAAAGATTGTTTATGGTAAATCTAGCATCACGATTTACTGCAAGCCAACTTTGTCTGCATGGTATTTACATTTTGTCCGTTTTGTAATAAATCTTGGTTAGCAACTTATTTTCAAGAATGTTCAAGCAGGTAGGTAAAATTTGAAAGAACAAATCCAGTTAAGCAAATGTTTGCTATCATACAGCCATGCAAAAGCCAATAGCAACTAATGTTTCACTGTCATATGAAAATACGAATAGAAAAAAATGAACAAGAATTTGTTTAAATGTCGACAAAAATATAAATTTATACACACAAATTATTAATGCGATTTATGGGAGAATACCCAGTTACTTTGAATATATCTATCTAGATAAGACACAGAAGTGAGGGAAACTAAATATCTTCAACAACTCTATTATGGCCAAGCCAGCATTAACGTAAGGCAACATCAGCAATACAGCTTCCTGGCGGATTGCACTGTATCACGTCAATTTCTTACGTAAAATCAATTCACCTTATTTATAATGTGATGGTGTCAATAATTAAACGAATAGTTCAAAAGCAACATGTCAATCGGCCGGAACATTGTTTTTGCGTGGGCCGTTGCTTACCACAAAACGAATAATAGAAGTGGAGGTGGCTTCAACACGCACATTGTTTGCGTTCTATTTAAATTGGAATACTTAAATTTACTCGAAAACGACACAAACAGTCGCTATTGACGACATCAACTGAAATTTAAAAAAATTCTTTCGTAAGTTGTCTATTAATTTGGGTACGGCGATCGACCATAGAAAACTAGAGTTCATGAACATTGCAACCTTCTTGAGTTTGTCAAATGGAAAAGAACGTACACGTCCACAGTCGGGCAACGTTTTGGACATTAAATGGGTTGACAATTTATAAAGCGCTGTGAAATAATTAATAGCGGTCCGCTTTATGCAGGCAGAAAAGACACGCGCGACCATTGAGCCTACATTTAGGGATTTCGCATCTTTAAACTCTCTTCTGTTCTCATTTTCTGTTGTTCGCTTTTTAAAAACATTCAAATATGTTTATTTGTAAATAATTTAGATAGATGGGACAAATATTTGTGACATTTTCGTTTTTCACATGCCAATGCCACTGAGTGGTTTATGATAGCCCGGCCTCCAACTGGCCGTATTAGTACATAAATAAACCAAAGACTAATCCTCCTTGAATGCCGAATTTCTCAGATTTCTGAAATAGTAGATGCTGCTTTGAAATTATGCTGTTGTGTAGAGGTTAAGATTACCTCACTTCTGTGTATAATGTTGGTAAATATTCTCATAGTAACTAGGTCCTCTCTTTCATAACTCTAACAATTTTAACGACAATTCTTATTAGTGTCTTTATTTATAAATTGTCATTTAGTTACTCTTATGATTATATTGGAGTGAAACTAATCAATTATTGTTATAATGGCTTCCGTATTGTTGTGCATAGTGGTGATGATGACTTGCTTTTTCGAAATTGTTGCTAATTACAGCTATAATCCTGTTCATATGCAAGTATGTATTAGGTTTTTCGAATCTATTATTCCACATTCTTCACCCAAATATATAGTGGTTAAAGGGCGTAATACCGGCTCCTACTGATGAGTCGCCAGTAAGCACGAAACGAATGTGCATGAGATTATACTTTCCGTTCATGCTGCCTTTGGTTTATCCTTCTGGTCACAACTGAACTAATTTGTTACTAGGTTCGCAAAACCTAATACATACTTGCATATATATTAGTTCTTCGCAACAAACAGTATTTAACTGTAATATATTGAATTGAATGATGTCATGCTTACCGCGAAATGTGATAACTGATATCGATGAAGGCCAGAGTATATGGTTTAACTGGAGTAACAGGTGTTCGGAAATTGTTGTAATTCTCATTTTGGGTGAACTTTAGCATAAATTTATATCCATCAGGTTGGTATCATGTACCGACTCGGATACCATAGTGTTAGTATCCGGTACTCATCGATTTCAAAAAGGTATCAGTTACTAACACAATAGCCATAGTGTTAGTATCCTTTACAGACTCGTTATATATATTATATAGTGTGAGTTAGCATTGAAGTCGTATTGTCGTTGACTTTAGATTATGTTAGCTTCACTATTACAGGTTTACACATTCGTCTAGGAGATTGTACCGTCCTATTATTCCACATTCTTCTACCAAATATATAGTGGTTAAAGGGCGTAATACCGGCTCCTACTGATGAGTCGCCAGTAAGCACGAAACGAATGTGCATGAGATTATACTTTCCGTTCATGCTGCCTTTGGTTTATCCTTCTGGTCACAACTGAACTAATTTGTTACTAGGTTCGCAAAACCTAATACATACTTGCATATATATTAGTTCTTCGCAACAAACAGTATATAATCCTGTTCATAATTGTGATATCGCGAATAATTCTGTCTGGTGTCATTATTGCTTACCTATTCCTATATTGAATTTAATGCGTGGTCTGTCGAGAAGGTAACATTTTTGCCATTGTCGTTCAGCCGCCAATGACTTTAATCAAACTGATCGAATGCATGTTGTCACAATGCTATTAAGGAGGTTCAGCTCTGAGTAAATGCATACACGAGGGGGGATTTAATTCATCCGACATATCCTGCCGAATGTTTGTATCGCGTACTGACACAATAGCCATAGTGTTGGTATCCTTTACAGACTCTGTATATATATTATATAGAGTGAATTCGCGCTGAAGTATTATTGTTGAGATTTTATATGATGTAAGCTTCACTATTGCAGGTTTACGCATTAGTATAAGAGATTGTAAAGTCCATTTTACCACATTCCTCACCCAAATATATAGCGGGTGGAGAGCGTAATACCGGCTCATACTGATAAGAAGCCAGTAAGAACGAAACGAATGGGCACGAGATTATACTTTCCGTTCATGCTCTCCATCCTTCTAGTCATAATTGAACTAATTTGTTACTAGGTGCACAACACCTAATGCATAATTGCATATATATTAGTTCTCCGCCACAAACAGTATCTTACTGTTATATATCTTGTCGTTGTTAGTACGTAGCCACAGAAATTTGTGTATAGACTGGCGGGCTGCATTTTTGGTAGCTTGATCATCGAAAGTAATATAGTGGCGCAGTCATTCCATCACATGAAGCCTCGAGCTCGATATGACTGTGCAATGAGTAATTAGAGTTAAATAGGTAGTGACAGAATTTCAGAAAACGTGCAAGTCGTACGAAGAGAGCAAGAAAGCAAATTTTAAATTCAGAAGGAAATTTTGACGAAATTGAACACCGTTATAGTGTTCGACAGTGGCAGACCATCAACTGTATGGATAACTAAATATAAGTTTCCCCGTTCTCCATTGTCAAAGGCTGATCTAGTATTCGTTTATAGTTCACGCCACCTCAATAAATTCTGCAAAAGAATTTCATTTTATATCCATTAGTGTGTTGATAACTTTATCTGCTAATTTTTAAGCAGATGAAAGCTTCTGAAGATGCTTCTGAAATCGGCAATCCTATTACGGAAGTCACTTTATGCGATACTGAGAAAAGACTTATATTGTTGCAAATTCACTCTAGTGTACGTTAATTTGAAACCATCATTTGGCTGTTTGTTATTGCTTATTGTATATTTCTGTTTAGTCCGTAAAAGTATCAAAATGCAGTGATTATATGCACGATATCCATGGATGCCTACACACAAGACGAATAGCGATGCTACCTCTTGTTCAGGCAGAATTCACACAAAAGTTCTATACGGTGAGCTTTCAGATATCGTTGCCGGTCCTCATGTTGCGCTTAAGCCAGAGGATTGTCTATTAAGAGGCTCCTTCCTTGAGTGCTAGTAAGTCACCAAAAACACCACCAGAAGACCGGAATGGGCCGAGCACCCGCACTGTCTCATTCTGGCCTAGCACATAGAATAAGACGATTCTTATTGCGTCCCATTGAAAATTTGCTACAATGATATCACCGTCTATCCCTTGTTGCAGCTGAAGGTTTGTTTGTGTGAATTGCAAACTATATTGTTTAGGTATTGCGTGACTAGGAGCAAAATAATTCAATTATGACCAGAAATATACGAAATTCAGCATGAAAGTTAGATATAATCTCATGTACACATGTGCCTTGTGCTTTCTGACGACTGATAATTAGGAGCCGATGCAACGGCTAATTCTAACTATATGTGTGAACAAGAAACATTGGACGGTAGACGTTACAAACTCCTTGTTGTGTCCACCTATATTGGATGGGCCATGCACTCGGATATCGTCTGTGTTTTTGTTATCAGTGTATCGTCCAGACAAGACTTAATTATGTCTAATTCTGCAGTTAAATTATTCATTTGAGTAGTCAGTCCTTGAATCAACGTTTCTAACCCATCAGAAGGCATTTTTAAATGTAGGACATATGCTTTATTTTTACTCAATCATATGTAGAATTTTGCTCGCATAGCGAGCATCTATTTAATTAAACAAATTTACGAATATTAATTTAGGTTCACTACAGCTCGAAGTCTGCTTTTATCATTGGACTGACTGCTTCATCCTTATACGGGCGCTTCTGCGAGGATTTTCTGTTGAAATAATGTCTGCTCTAGATAAGACACTTTGTTCATTATTTGTCTTAAAGGTGGCTATTGCCACACTCCTATACACGTGTATGTTAAAATAGTTGTCATCTTCATGCAATGCGACGTCAAATATAATATACACCGAGCTTGTAAAAGGTACTAAAACTTTGGTTTCGGAGACGGTACCTGACACAAGCACTGATAGCTCAATATAAAATTGGTACCAACATTATGATTGCCGAGTCCCGACATATTACCAAAGCAATGGATTTCAAGATATGCAAAATTTACCAAAATTGAGAATTAAAACTACTTCTAAGCACCTGTTACTCTCGCAAATCCATACACTCTGTTTGTCATCGATATCAGTTATCACTTTTCACGGTAATGGCATCATTCAATTAAATATATAACAGTTGGATACTGTTTGCCGCGAATTAAATTATATATATATATATATATATATAGTGGCAATAAATATGACTCGGTTTTCTATTTATTGTTTTAACTGATTGGTAAGTGTGTGTCCCTGGGGCATGTAAAGGTCCTTCTCACTGTATTGCAAAGTGATGTCTGAGATCTGGTCATTATTGTATTGATAGCTTGAGAATTAACCATCTGTTCGAATTATTCGATGATACGTGTACGAGTGCTATTTTTTCCGAGCGTAATCTTTCGTTTTACCTTTTTGCGCAAATTTGTGTTCTTCACTTGGTGACAGCGCAAGTGTGGATTGCAGTGTTGAACGCTCATATTGTTTGGAATTTTCTGTCGCCGTTAGGTTTTTACGAGAGCACACTCAACTATCGATTATTAAAACAAAATTAGCAAAAAGAACCTATCACAATTCCATTGAGAAATTAGAAATTGATTCATGCTGTAAATCCGAAACCGGAAGTCAAGACACTATACGTTTTGTATAACTGTGTGCACTACCCCTATATTCATCTAATTGGCTTTGAACATTTGACATCGAGTAATTTTAACAAGCCGGACAATAGTGAGTTAGTATTTTTCTTATTTCACGAGTTGAAGCTAATCTCACTGAATGGAGCTCTGTAAATAGTCGACTTTATGCGACGCGTTTAAAAACGTCTTCTTAAATCATTTCCAGAAATCTTAGTAACCTGAATGCCAGTTTCCGAACACAACGAGCTTGTATATGTAACAGTTTGAATGACAAACGGCCGCTCGATATCTACATGAAATTTTATATTCCAAGTTGTTGCTAAATTTATGAGACTGTGTTGTATATTTGTTGACCTTAATTTTGGGTTTGATGCTTCTTTTTATGAAAGGATCTTCGCTATGTTTCAACACAAGAGAAAATGTCTGCAGGAGCTAAACACGATGCGGATACACTTATACAGCGTCAAAAGCCAGACGGTCGAACTGTGCCTTATCGTGTAGTGGATCAACCGAACAAACTAACATTGGACGAGTGGCAGCGGGTTGTTGCTGTATTTGTGCAAGGTCAGGCTTGGCAGTTCAAAGGTTGGCCAATTGGATCAGACCCAGCTGTTCTTTTTTCATTAGGTAAGTCGGTGGATATAAGTACTAGTAGTTTATATGCATAAAATTGGTCATTGTTTCTCCTTTAGCATAAGAAAGGAGTATGCGAATCTTGATGGCGACAATCCAAATTTACTTTGGTACAAGATGAGTTCCACTATACACAATGCAGGTACTACTGTATTTGGCATTGCATGTTCCTGTAGAAATAATCATTGGCTCTTTTTAAAATATATAGAGATACTCGAAACAAGGCGCAGATTTCATCTGACTCGGCTCATAAAAATACTCGTCTTAACGTAAGACGCCGATTAAGAACAGTCTAAAAGTGGATCGCGAATCCTTTTGGATCAAATAGACTGAAGAAACGGAAAAAAGCGTTCGCTTCAGGTAATATTCGCTGGTTGTTTAAACTTACTCGCGCAAAAGGTTCAGGAAAATTAAATGATAGTAACAACCATTTAATAACCAATAAAATAAGTCGTCTTGATAGGTGTGCTAAATACTATTTTTTTCTGTTGCACCCGTGTCAGTTCCGATTCCTTAAAGCATGTCTGTATCAACATTTAGAATGTTAGTATCGAAAAACTATCAGAGTTAGAAATACCGGAATCAACCCTATCTCTTAAACGCCGCAAAGCCGTAGGCCCTGATGATTAGTTTCCGGTATTATTTAAGGATGGTGGCGATATAATTTCTGGCGAGTTAACTAAACTTTATTGTACTATATGTTCTGAGGAAGCAGTACCACTTGATTAGAATGAGTCGACCATTATTCCTATCTTCAAAAACGGCAATTTTAATTCATGCGATAACCATTGTGGTATAAGCATGACTCCAGTCGTGTCTAGGTTATTTTCTACGATCTGATCAGGAAGAGGTATAGGTAATATTTTTGCATAAAATAAGTTGTATAACAGGGAAATTCATATCACAGTCTCACAACAGCCGCCTTTCTAGACAACAGGGGGGAATTGACTCGGTGAATCGCAATGTTTTATTCCATATTCTGTCGAAAAATGGTGTGGTCTCAAAATTTGTTAATATTATACACGAACTCTGCACAAATACTGCTGGTCGCGTTAAGCTCTACAAAGAATTAACACCAAAATTTACAACCAGCAGTGGTGTTCGTCAAGGTTTTCCACCCTTAGACATACTTGGTAATATTTCAACACTAATTTTACAATGCCTTTTAACAATAAATGCTAAATATAATGCTATCTTTGATTTTAATCTGTTTAAACGAAATTCTAAACGTGTTGAACTAATTAGATTTATTAAACATACTCTTGCTTGTGATTGAAGATTTCTATTTAGAATTATTTTAGTAGGAAACTAGAATAAACGAAAATTGTTTGATTTTTAGAGAATAATTTTCGATTTTGTTAAAATATCTAAACATAAGTCATATAAAGAATAATCTTTATTGCGTTTACAAAGCAGAATTGGCTCAAGTTTTATAACCAAATTGAGGAATGTTGAAAAAATTATATTAGATACATAAAGACCATTAAATTGTAGAAATCAAAGTTAAAATCTGAAGCGATTTGTAGAAATCCAATTGCAACAGACGAATCATTTACCACCATACCTTTCAACACGAACTTTGACAAGTAACGATTATACATTTTGCGCTTCTTCAGATGCTGTTTGAGAATAATGCAACTGACAGTCTCGTCGATTTGCTTTTCTTTTTCGTTACCCACTTTTGTATATTACTATAAAAGTAATCAGATTGTTCACACAAATTATGTAATCAGCAAACAAATTTATTTTCAAAGGTATGTTAAATTGTGATATTCTAATTGTGATAATGCAAATCTGATGCACTATTACTTCATGTTGTTATTAACGAGTCAATACATGTAATCTGACCGCCAATAATTCAATCTTATCATATTATAAATCACATCATCTTTGATGCGCAATTATCTAAATCTAATGTAAATTTCAAATTCATTATAAATTCTAGGTTTTCTTTATTTTTGGTCGCAGACTTCGATTTTGGCAAAGCTCTATCGATAGTTGTGTTCTGAATCACAGTAACAAGCACAGCAAACGGGCAGAATGATTAGACAAGTCAGAAGAAAGAGTTGCCTAAAATATTAGGCTTTATTCATCATATAATGCAGATATACATGCTAAAAGACAAAACAAAACATGTTAGTATACGAACGGTGTTAATATAAATGTGTGTACAAATAAACAAACATATCATTCTCCTCCTGCGATTTGTAGCGTAGCGTCAGAGTCGGAACAAGACTGTTATAGTAACAATTCAAAGAGGATTGAGAAAACATAGTATTTAAACATTTCCACTTCGTAAGTTATAAGAATGAACACGTTGTTGTTGATTGATAAGGTTTTCGAGATTCTCTGATAGGTCACGAGCATTTGAGTTATCCGTAGATTCACCATTTGCCTTAACATTATCAATATCGGTATCGTCATTATAGGAGGTTTGTTCATCAGCAACAACCGGTTCATTTTCACAGAGTCCCATATTAGTTCCAGCTTCATTCATCAGTGCGTCGGAACCTTTCGGGGCTAATTGACGGATAGATACTGTATCTTCTCTTCCATCAGAAAAACGAACATGCGCATAGTTAGGATTGCAATGAATTAGTTCAACTTCTTCCACAGAGGGGTCATATTTAGAAATTCTAGCATTCTTCTTGAGTAAAACTTTGCCAGGAACAGTAAGCCAGGTTGGGAGTGTGTTACCAAAAGTCGACCTTCTATTGTGTCGAAAAAGACGCTCGTGAGGGGTTTCGTTGGTAGATGTGCACAATAATGAACGGATTGAATGTAATGCGTCCAGCAGCACGCATTCCCAGTTTTCAACTGAAAGCCTTTTTGATCTGAGAGCGAGAAGGATCGATTTCCATAAGGTACCATTCATTCTTTCTACCTGTCCATTTCCTTTGGGATTATAAGGAGTCAAACTACTCGAAGCTATACCTTTTTCCCGAAGAAAATTTTGTACCTCGGTCGACATGAAGGAAGAACCTCTGTCTGAGTGAATGTACGAAGGCATCCCAAACATTGCGAATATTTGACACAGGTGAAGTATGACGGTGTGACTGCTAAGGTCAGGACAAGCAAATGCAAAGGGAAATCGAGAATATTCATCGATGACCGTCAGTTGATAACGATTACGAGTTGATGAAGGAAG
>JAQBSW010008806.1:0-32124 GCA_029291075.1 Eudiplozoon nipponicum
TATATATTTAATTGAATGATGTCATGATTACCGCGAAATGTGATAAATGATATGGATCAAGTCCAGATTGTATGGATTTGCTGGATTAACATGTTTTCAAATATAGTTTTAATTTTTTGGAAATTCGATTGCGGAGTGCCAGCTTCCCATTTTACAATGCCGCGTTTTACGTACGAGGTTACAAAATTTGCTTAAATCTGCTATTGTGAGTATTTTACTGTGTATAGCTGCCTGAGGATAGCGCTGGAAAAGAAGCATCTAAACGTCGCCAGTAAACAAAGATGTGATAGAACCGCATTTCCATTGGGACGAATACAAACTCATCCCGATCGAAGACAAAAAGGAAATGGAAATTGTGATCAATCGGATCTTTGTGAAACTGTTGGTGCATAGTTGTAATTCTCAATTTTGGTGAACTTGAGCGTACGCTGAAATCCATTGTTTTGGTACCACGTACCGACTCGGCAACCATAGTTTTAGTACCATGCACCTTTTCGGTACCATAATTTTGGTTTCGGGTACTGACACAAAAGCCATAGTGTTGGTACATTTTACAGATACGTTATATATATTATATATAGTGAATTTGCTTTGAAGTCGCATTGTTGAAGGATTTATATAAAGATAGATTCACTATTGCAGGTTTTCATATTCGTATATGAGATTGTACCGTCCTACATTCCCACATTAAACACCAAAATATATAACAGTTAAATACTGTTTGTTGCGAAGAACTAATATATATGCAAGTATGTATTAGGTATTGCGAACCTAGTAACAAATTAGTTCAGTTGTGACCAGAAGGATAAACCAAAGGCAGCATGAACGGAAAGTATAATCTCATGCACATTCGTTTCGTGCTTACTGGCGACTCATCAGTAGGAGCCGGTATTACGCCCTTTAACCACTATATATTTGGTAGAAGAATGTGGAATAATAGGACGGTACAATCTCTTAGACGAATGTGTAAACCTGTAATAGTGAAGCTAACATAATCTAAAGTCAACGACAATACGACTTCAATGCTAACTCACACTATATAATATATATACCGAATCTGTAAAGGATACTAACACTATGGCTATTGTGTTAGTTACTGATACCTCTTTAAATTGATGAGTACTGGATAATAACACTATGGCTTTCCATATATATGCAATGCGATTTTATCCCTGCTAGTCAGCTTAAGGTCACTCTGATGATGATCATGGAAGGTCGGAAACATCGTAAGAGCGTAAGACTGTGTAGTTTTGTTATGTTGTTCGACTAATGGTTAAATACAATGTGATCGAAAGCTTAACTTAAAGAATTGTTCGTATGTATGTTTTAGTTCAGGAATTTAAAAAATATTGATATATATTTAGGCAGATAGGCAGGTTTAATAGTCAAATTACGAAGTGTGCAATTTGCAGCTAAACAGCAATTAAAAAGCGTTTAAATAAACAATAAGAAATGGTGGAAATTTTCCATTTTACCAGGACTCGGGCAGACGGTTCTCGTCCATTTGAAATCTCATTAATGTAAGAAAAGCCAAGTGCATTTGAATTCCATCCTACAAAAGAAAAATAATGCAAAAAAGAAAACAGGAATAGATAAACATTGCCAAATGTAGTCAATAATAACCTACCAAAATTCGTTATAATTTAAAGGAAAAAAGTAAATCAACGGTAAACTCCTACTGCTCAAGAGAGTAATGCATATAAATATGAAGAAAAATTATTGAATAGGCGTGTGTGATATTAATTTTAATTAGAAAACGAAATGCTCGTTAACCAAGAGGTTCTTTTACATTGGCGTCTGAGTCATATGCGAGAAGTCTCGTTATGTTTGTATACGATATAATATAAAATTGAACATTTTGGCGTATTTAGCATCTGCCAGGCTGTAATTTGTTTTCCCCTGAATGCTCGTTTGGCATTGCTTGAGAAGAGAGAACTCTACTGTACAATCGGACTGTTGGCCTACGTACTATGTGGTCAAATCGGCGAAATTTGTGGAGCCTTATTGGCTTTTTTAGCAAGGATCACATAACGACGCATTCAAACTACCTCTTTGGACGTCGACATTGTCTATTTGTTATTTATAAAATAAATGGGACATACTTCTACGGTTTTCATTAGAAAAGCCAAGTCTTAATAGTGCAAAAGAAAACTGCACACGCAGATGCATTGAACACACGGCCTTTTGGGTGGAGTGCGTAACTCGAGCTGAAATGAGCTGAAGAGGCCTATTCAAGCATTCGCAATTCTCATATTCACCTTGTCTCTAATATAGTCTGACTTATTCATACAACCTACAAAATAAGTGAACCAGTCAACTACGTATATATCTTTATTTTCGCGTCGTAGATTTCAAAATGATACAGTACTAATACCTTAAATTTAGAAGGATCGACTAAGTCAAGCTATAACCCAAAAAATTTATCACACAAATTACGGTTTCATACTTTAACGAGAGGAATTATAGTTGGCTGGCCTCAAGTAAGAAAAGCAGATACCAAATTTATAAGTAATAAGGAAAGGATTAGACATCGCGCTACAACGCCATCATTAAATTAAGTTGCTGACAGATCCTAGAATCTTGAAGGTCTTTGACGTTTCACAGATAAGATTTGAGTTTCACTGTCATTAGAAATAGATGATTTACAATTTTGGAACAGACATAATTCTAGGGATCGGAACTAATGCAGGAAACAGAGAAATGTTCCCTGAATTGGTTCACGCTTCAATCAAAGTGGTATAATTTATTCGTAATAAGATTGTTGTTTCTCTCATTTATTGTTTGGCCGACTGTTAATTTACGAATTTATTCCGCAATAAAATTGGCATAAGCTTCGACTTTCAACCTTTGAAGTAAAAAACAATTTAAAATTGACTGGTAGACTGCGCTTAAACTGGTGTCTAATGGATCTGCATTAGCTTTAAACAACTCAAGGCACATTACCTCAATTCGGACAATGTTAAATCAACATTTTTCTTAGTTCGTGGGCTGATAATTCAATAACGGCATGGATCCCTGTAAACAGAAAACATTATGCAGCACCATCAAAGACTTCTACAAAAGTAATGCCAAAAAAATAGTAAACGTTACCTGATATGTGTTGTGATCAACACAGGCTGAATTCCGGTTGATCTTTCCTTGAAAAAAGCAGAATTATGATTATTTGTATATTGCCAATATAAACTCGATAAAGCAGCAAGTAGACTGGTTTCGTCCTTATTGGGAACTCCTCAAGTACTAAAAATACAAATAATCAAAATTCTGTCCTTGGACTTCACATCAATATAATTTCCACAAGTAGCACGGTGTCTATTGTATAATGACAGATCGGGGGCGGTTGAAGGAATAGCTGATCAGAAAATATAATTTTGGTACTTGAATTCAACTTTCAAGTAGTATGGCGTAGGCGGTAGTCACAAACTTCGAAGCAAATATGTCTGGGTTCGTATTCCGTCCACGAAAAATTTTGGACAGTAATTCAAAAGTACTCATTAAGGACGAAACAGGAGTAAAGGATTACTTAAACGAACACTGATTGTGCAGGCGGTAATTACAGTTTATTAAATCAAGGTTACGAACTTGATGTAAACATGAGTTCCAGTATTTGCATACATTTGTCAGCATAAACTAGGCTTTGCATTATGTCCGCGTGAAATTCTGGACAGTGCGTGAAAAAACCTGCCTACTGGTTGAATTGCTTTTTATACATTATACAATGCTTACTTTATACCGTAGATAATTGGACGTGTTTACATTAAGGTCGCAACCTTGATTTAAATAATAAAAGTTAGTCCTCCGTAACAAAGACAATATCGAGGCCTTTTTATGTAAAGAAAATCTCAGTTTTTCCTAAATACGTACAGCATTTAGTTGCATAACTTAAAATGTTTATAATTTCTAGGAAAATTATAACATATCATCAAGATTACGCCTTACCTCCATTGCGGATAAATCGGATGACGTAATGCTTGGCCGGTAAAGCTGTTCTGTCAATGTTTTCTAGAGAAAATATATCAATAAAGTAGACAGCTATGTAAGCGACAAAATTTGATTTATGAACAATTCAAACTAGCTGCAGCACGAGCTATAAAGAAAACCTACTGCGAAGTTACCACAATGTAAAATAACCACCATAATCATAACTTAAATGAACATTGGTTGCGTGGGCGGTGATAATAACTATAATCAAAGATGTGATCTTGATATAAACACATTACCCATTATGTACATACATTTGTCAGTATAAATCAAGCATTGTACAGAGCAGAAATGGCAATTAACCCAGTAGACCGCTTTCGTCTTTATTGGGAACTCTTAATAGACTGTCCAGATTTTGCCGCGGACAGGATTCGAATCTAGGCACGTCTGCTTCGTAATCTTTTTTTCTAACCACTGCTTTGTTTAAAAAGAAACATGTTGCGCGACAGGGAATAGAACATTTATCGGGTTGCGATCCGATATGTTTGCATCCGCTGTCTTCCTGATTTATCCAAAATTTTCACTCTCAGGATACGGAGATATTTTTCAATGGAAAGCACATAACCTACCAAGTTGATAATCAATATGTCAAGTGGATTGTCAACTTAGTAGGTGATGTGCTTTCCATTGAAAAAGATCTCCATACCCAGAGATCAAAATTTTTGGATAAATCAGGAAGACAGCCGATGCAAAAAAACCGGATCACTGCTTTGTTTATACTGACAAAATGTGTCAGGTGTTAATATCAAGATCTAAAAATTGATTAAATTTGTTGTTAACACTGCCCGCATAATAAATGTTCATTTTATTATAAAAATGTTCAATTCAATACTACTTCTCCATGTTATATAATGATAGATTGGGGATAGTTAAATGAAACTTTAGATCTAGAGGACGCCATATGGACTCCACATTAGGGAAAGGCTAGTCAAGAAATATTAGTATATAACATGGAATTGTGTGTAGTGTGCGCCAAGGTGACTCAGTGGCTAGACCAGCAGATTCCGAAGCAGACGCGCCCCGGTTCCAGCCCTGTCCGCGGAAAATTCTGGTCCGTACGTGATAAGTTCCCAATAAGGGAGAAACCGGTCTACTGGATGAATTGCCCTTTTTACACTATACCATTCTTAGTTTATCCTGACAAATGTATTTACCTAATGGGTCAGGTGTTTCTATTAAGATCACAACTTTGATTAAAGTTACAATCCTAACTTGTTAAAACTTAATTAGGATTAAATCATGCTTTGTTACTTCATTTCTGTGTTTCTTTTCAAGATGCTATCATTTGCTCGCAATTTTTCATTTTTATAGGCATCAAATCTCAAAACTTACATAAATTTATTTCGATGTAGCCTGTACTAGCTAGTATCTGATCGATTGTCTACTTAATAATTCGTTTAAAAAACAATGGCTTTAATACGGCTGCATTGCACTGGCTGTTATTGTACCAAATGTTGAGTTTTATACAATATGTGCAATCTTTTCATATTTAAGATATTCAGCGGATCTGAATAAAAAATAAAAGATTGCAACTCTGATTATACGCTTTATTCCAACAATTGAAACTTTATTGGCAAATATTTTTTTACAATTTACTGCCGGCCAATACTATGAGCACGCGTAATGCCAGCAATTTGTGACGCCTAAATTAAGCGGAACCATTGAACCGCTATATTTTCAATTGAATTCCTTATGATGAAAACTACGAATACCATTTCGTTAGTCATCCTGATATATTTAAAAGAAATACAGTATAGTAAACATAAATATGAGACCAAACATTCACGACAACAAGAAAGAGAAAAGGTGATGGAACAGTTAAGGAGTTAAGCAGTCAAATAAAGATACTTGTTCGGCAATAATCGTTAGATGCTTTATAACGGTATAATTTGAACTTCAAATTAATTCTTTTATATCAAATTTTAGAAAAATAGAACAAAATTCATAGTAAACTTTCCGTGTGCAAAAATAAAAAGATACTTTATTAGATACAAGAACCGCTTCTTTCTCATTTTCTTCTCAAGTATCTACAAATGAACGTTTTTTGATATATAAATTGAAAGGCATAACGAGATAGAAAAATGTAAACATGGAGATAGTGTGAAATAAGGGAACAACCAATCAATTGCGTCCGTCATCTCCAGTTCAAGCCTAATGCCTGAACATTCTTTTTCTGCTTGCACAAATCCGGCCGAAATTTGTTTATCGATAATGCGTCGTGTGCGGTTAACTCCCTTTTGCTATTGCATTTAGTTATTACTTTGAATGATGTGTCTGGAGAACATACTTGTGATGTTTCAACAATGTGTTGCGCTATTGCAGACATGTATTCACAATTTAATTTGAAACATGCATTTAAGTTGCAATGTTCTATCATTCTAGTAATTAAACGTCTGGTAGATCGGCCTACGTAGGTTGATCGACAACTAGCGCATGTATATTGGTAAATAATATTTGATGTCGACATTAACGACTGTTTCTCTTTGGTTTTTGGTAACGGCAAGTGTGCTACCTTCAATAACATTCTTATTTTAGCTGCATTAAATTAGCGTGTAAATGCCGCTTCAACTTTCTTGTGTTCTATTCGGGAAACTGAATCCTCCTTAAATAAATGAAATGAAGATCTTGACAGATGCTGGTTTAATTGAGGAGGCCACTGCACAGAAGCTCAAGCCAGTTGGATCCTCTACCCCAAAAATGTACAGATTACTAAAAGCACAAAACTGATTGTCCTATGAGGTAAATTGTATCAAAAATCAATTTTCCGTTTCATGGCTAGTTCCTTTACTTGAACTATTACGCAAACTACTAGGTAATTATTGGGTTGCCGATTCGTATGAGTTTTCAAACAAAAATCAAGATACGAATCTTAAAAACAAGATTATCTTATCTTTTGATGTTACGTCTTTGCTTACAAATGGTTCAATTGATGAAACCATTGGCATTATACCCAAAGCGATAGAACACGACATATTACCATGGCCGGTGCCAGGTCAGACTCTACGCAAGCTTATCTTATAATGCACGAAAGGTGTACAATTTCGATTTAATGGAAGCATCAATAAGCAGACTAATGGTGTAGCAATGGGGAGCCATTTATATCCAGTATTGGCTGATATTTATTTATAACATCTAGAGAACACATCATTAAGGAGTGATGTAAGTAAATGTGCTCAATATATACGATAGTGGATGATATATTTCTTTTCCTTAAGAACAGGTCGCAATCACTGACATTGCTTCAAAGTTTCAACAAAGCACATAAGAATATCGGTTTCACGTCAGAGCACGAAAAAGATGATCGTCTGCTTTTCCTAGATGTACTATAAAAGAAAGAAATTAATTGTAAATTAAATAGAACAATTTACCATAAACCAACCCGACCTGCACATTATTTGCATTACAGCAATTTAAATATAAATCATCAACATTTCGTGGCTGCTTTTCAAGAATTGACAGTTTGGTTAGTCAAGATTTAAAAGAAAACAAATATAATAATGCAATTAAAGATTTAATGTCTAATGGCTTTCCTAGACAATTCCTCAAATCCTAGACAATTAAATGAATCAATTATTAAAAGGGGAAGTAACCAAAAACAGACGTATTTCGGATCAGAAAAGAAAGCTGTCTACCTGAACATCCCATTTAAAGGGAATGCAGTTTCCCGAATAGCACAAAAAAGTTGTAGCGGCATTAACACGCAGCTAAACTACGATGTGTCATTTAAGAAAACAAATTTGACGTTACCAGCAATCAAAGAGAAACAACGTTAATGTCGACATCAAATATTATTTACCAACATATATGCGCAAGTAGCCGGTCAACTAGCGTAGGCCGATCAACCAAACGATTAATTACTAGAATGAAAGAACATTGCAACTTAAATGCCTGTTTCAAATTAAATTTTTAATACATGTCTGCAATTGCGCAATACATCGTTGAGACCTCACCTCATCATCACCATGTCCAGCCATAAAAAAGTCAAAAGTGACTAATGTTTCACTGCCATATAGCCATAAGGAGTGAAAAAAGTATATAAGTGAATTTAGACAAAATATTAGTGAGATTTACGAGAGAGAGAGAGAGAGAGAGATAGGCAGAAAGAGAAGGAATTCCTTGCTAATATACTCACACGTATGTTCTGCAGACGTAGCATTTGAAATAATTCCTAAATGCAATAAAAATAGAGTTAGCCACATACGAAGCTTTAGGAATAAACAAATTTCAGTCGGATCTCTGCAAGCAGAAAAATCATATTTAATCATTGACCTTGAATTGGAGGTGACGCACGCAATTGACCGTTTGTTCCCTCTTTTCTCACTCTCTCCATGTCTACATTATTCTATCTTGTTTGGCCTTGCAATTTATATAAAAGATATTCATTTGTAGATACTTGAGAAGAAAATGAGAAAGAAGTGTTTCTTGTGTCTGACAAAATATCTTTTTAATTTTTTCACACGGAATGGGTACTATGAATTTAGTTCTATTCTTTTTCTAAAGTATTCTGTAAACTACACCGTTATAAGGCATCTACGGATTATATCCAAACAAATATCTTTGTTTGACTGCTTAGCTCTTGAATTGTTGCATCACCTTATCTTTTTCTTGTTGTGGTGAATATTTGGTTTCATATATATTAATTCTTGGTCACAATATTAACTATACTGCACTTGATTTAAATATATCACGATGACAAATGAAATAGGATCTACAGATTTCGTCATAAAGAATTCGATTGAAAATATAGCGGTTCAGTGTTTTCGCTTAATTTAGGCGTCACAATTAGCTTGCATTACGCGTGCACTTAAGAAGCATGTTCAGTCATTGAGCTTGAACTGGAGGTGACGCACGCAATTGATTGTTTGTTTCCTTATTTCTCACTCTCTCCATGCGTTTATTTTCCTATCTTGTTTTGCCTTTCAATTTATATATAAAAAGCTGTTCATTTGTTGATATTTGAGAAGAAAATGAGAAAGAAGCGGTTTTTTTATATGATAAAAAATCTTTTTTTTATTTTTTCACATGGAGAAGGTACTATGAATTTTATTAAGGCTTGCATTCCAAAAGATCGAAGTTCTTCAAGATTTACGGATCATTATTTTGCTTTTACATTTTATTTTTTTATGAAACAGTTGAGCTACCAGTTATTCGTTTTAACCCGTGTCTACGTTTTACTTTATCGCCAAAAAATATCTTAAAATAAGCCATGTAAAACTGTTGCAATTAAAATTCCAACTTACGTAAGAGTGTACTTTCGGCTTTTTCATGACAACTGCAATTCCACCTCCTGTATAAGCTGAAAATGCGCTGGTGTCCACATCAATAGTGAACTCACTGATACTCAATACTGATTTGCAATGTCATAAATTAGAGAAGAAACAAGTGGATTTTTTTATTATCTAGAACCGAATGGCAATTAAGCACAAGTTAGACTAATTCGGTGTGAACAAAAGTTGTGATCTCATGCATGCATAAACTTTATCCTAATCAGGTCCTCATCATAAGAATCCCGCACTTGTCCCAATACCAATTATATAATTGGTAATTTTGTGTGAGAAAAACAAATGGATGAGTATATGTCAATTTGACGCTAATATTTCATTAACAAGCATGAGTTTGATATATTGAACTGACAATTAGCATAATACAACTTAACCAACTACATAATGGGTTTGATCATCAAATACGCCGGTAGATAAAACTTTCATGAGTTGTGATAAAAAAAAATTCATTTTCTTCAACGAATCACAAAACATCAAAACTGCTAACAGTTGAATAAGCATAAACGTTGCGATGTTTTACGGTCATTACCGGAACACGAAGGCAAACAAGCTAACCCGAACCAACTAGCAATGATTATATAAGATATAGAAAATAAAATTTACATCTGTAACTCCTCGCAAAAACGCATACATTGAACTGGATTAAAACAACGGCACATTAATAAATTTTACATTTAAGCGACCAAGTTTGCGGATTTCAGACAAGCACGAACCCAATTAACCAATCATTGATTGCGCAGGTGGTGGTAACAATTCTTTAAATCAAGTTTGCTAGCTTGAAATAAACATCAATCCCATGGTATTTAACCAGTCGCATGCACTGACGCGTTTCGACCTTCCATGATCATCATCAGAGTACGACGACAAACTGACTACCGAGGATCAAACCGCAATGCATATATATATATATATATATATATATATATATATATATATATATATAAAAGAAAGCAAAATTAGATATACGGCTCGAACCTGTAACAGTCTCGAATACATTGTACTTGACAGGAAATGTCGGCTGTACAATTTCTATGCAGTCATGAACAATTACTGATTGCAGCTTTCGCCACAAATAAATATATATAGGCAATACAATTAAGCGATAATTGATTGCGCGCAATCAATAATTGTTTAAAATAGCAATACTACCGTTAGTCACATTTACTGATGCGTTTCCATCCTTCATGTTCAGTATCAAAAGAGGATAGAAAACTGACAAACACGATTAAAATTGAAATGTACGTATAATGTACAGAGAATCAGTGATTTGATTCTCACACAAAGTGGTCTCGCATAAACTGTATTCGATTGGTAAGCTGTGTAGTTTCTATGCGATTACGAACATTAACCCACTAGAGCTTTCGCCACATGCATATAAATTATACAATTATACAAGCCCTAATTGCGCGGGTGATGATGATAACTTTTTAAATCAAGTTTGCGAGCTTGAAATAAAAACCAATTCCATTTTATTTAATCAAACAAACAACATAACAAAACAACTTTCACACACACGTACTGAAGTGTTTCGATCGTCCATGATCATCATCAGAGTACCAAGTCAAACTGAATAGCGAAGATCGCACTGCAATGCATATATATGAAAAGTAAAATTAGATATTCTGCTCTCACCTACAGTAGTCTCGCGGATATTGTCATTACTGGAAATGTCGGCTACACAATTTCTACGCAATCACGAACATTAATTTTCTAGGGCTTTCGTTACATGGATATAAGTTATAAAATTCACCAATAATTGATTTCGCGAGTGGTGATGACTATTCTTTATATCAAGTTTGCGAGCTTGAAACAAACACCAATCCCAAGCTATATAAGCAGTCGCACCTCGTAAAAATTCCGCCAATCACACGTACAGACGCGTTTCGACATTCATGATCATTATCATAGTACGACGGCTATCTGACAAGCGAGGATCTAGCAATAATGGCGACTAAACTGAGCTACACAGAATCATGAAGCCAGATGCATAAGATTATGGGTCACCGTTCTCTAAATATTCTAGTCTACAAATTTTTATTTATGCACGGAAGCAGCTTCATGGGACGAACGAATGCGCAATCAATCAAAACTATAAACCAAAATTTACCACAGAAAATGATTCCAAATAAAGCTTGTGTTGTTTATTGATAATATATAATTTGATGAGTTGTCGCATGAAGAAGACACCCAGGAATGAATATAGCAATATTTATAAAGAGCATGTGGGAATGGGTGCTACAAACCTTGATACGCGTGTTTTGTAGTTCTAATATTTCGACTCTTTGCAGCAAGAACCATTATAGCACAAAACGATAAGAAAAAAAATTAACTTTTTGCGAAATTTAGCATAAAGATTCGTAGAAACCTTCAAAAAGATATACAGCACAAAATGAATTTGACAGTAATACAAAACATAAAACATCTTACGATGCAATGAGACGTCTATCGAGTCATGCGTCATAGCTGGATTTTTAATCAGAAGAAAAGCTTACCATTGCGCAATTATAAATTTATGGGCCAATTGCATAAGAATAGCTGTAACTTGGTACCACTGGCGTAGCGCGTATAACTGTTGCCCATACGTGTACCTAGGTACAAGCGATCGAGAGACCAATGATTTGAATGGCCCCAGGCCAAGGTGTATAATAAAATATTTAGAACACTTGCTTGGCTTATTACAAATTACCAAGCTAACATGCTTGAATATACTTGATCACGTGCTAGAATCACCGTCAGTTTTGATTATCAAGAAGCCAGCACCGAGCCTTATCTATAGGTATGCACTGCAAACACTGACGTGACAATCTGAAATTCATCAAATAACATTGCGCTTCGGTACATCTGAAGAAATATAGCAATTGTTAATTATATGAAAATAGCGAGTTTTAAAGGAAGAAAGAAAAAAACTCATGACATACCTGTTACAATTGCAGATATTTTGTTCATCTCTTTCATTCCGTCAATCTCTTTGAAGTAGAGAAGATCCCCTGTTTCTAAATAGTGACGAGCATTATTCAACAGAGAAACACGACCATTCTTCTCCTGATAGAAAGTAAAAATATACTTTATATGTCAAATTTTCCGCGTTGTTTAATTCACAAAATATTTCGCGGAAATTTTAATCACCATCCACTAGTAATTATTATATGCATATATTAAATTTGTATACAACAAAAAAATCCTACAAGGTAACGTTGCACTACATCAATTCACAAATATAATTTCACAGGTTGAAACACAAGAGGAAAACAAACAAGCAAAACTATTATAACAGTTAAATACTGTTTGTTGCGGAGAACTAATATATATGCAAGTATGTATTAGGTGTTGCGAACCTAGTAACAAATTAGTTCAGTTGTGAATTGTGGAAGGATAAACCAAAGGTGGCATGAACGGAAAGTAAAATCTCATGCACATTCGTTTCGTACTTACTGGCGATATCGATCAAGGCCAGGGTGTATGGATTTACTGGAGTAACAGGTGTTCAGAAATTGTTGTAATTCTTAATTTCGGTGAACTATAGCATAAATTCGATATCAATCATATTGGTACCATTTTCCGACTCGAACCATAGTTCTAGTACCATGTAACCTTTTCGATACACAATAATGTTAGACGGTTACCAACACAATAGCCATAGTGTTATATCCTTTTACAGACCTCGGTATATATATTATATAGTGTGAGTTAGCGTTGAAGTCGCATTGTCGTAGAATATACGATGTTAGCATCACTATTGCAGGTTTACACATTCGTCTAGGAGATTGTACTGTCCTATTATCCCACATTCTTGACTAAAATATATAGTGGTTAAAGGGCGTAATACCGGCTCCTACTGATGAGTCGTCAGTAAGCACGAAACGAATGTGCATGTGATTATACTCTCCGTTCATGCTGCCTTTGGTTTATTCTTCTGGTCACAACTGAACTAATTTGTAACTAGGTTCGCAACACCTAATACATACAAGCAAAACTACTGTAGATGTGCAGCCAAATTTGAATGATGCAACGGCGCGAAAGAATTTTAAATATAGAGAGTGGGATAAAGCTATCAAAAACTGAGGATTAGTTCATTTGCATATACAATGCGCGTAAATTTTACTTGACTCATAATGTCGGCTGCATAATTTCAACGTTGTTACATGCATTCACTTTTTGAAGCTTTCATTACACACACACACACACACACACATATATATATATATATATATATATATATATATATATATAAACATTTTCTTTAAATCAAGTTTGCGAGCTTGAATAAAACACCAATACAGATCGAAAACTTGATTTAAAGAATTGTTACCAGCGCCCACGCAAGCATTAATTATTTAATTTTATTGCCTAAAAATAAATGTGGCGAAAGCTAAATAGAAATTGTGAGGCCGACATTTCCAGTCGTCCAATATATTCGAGACTACTAGATGTGAGAGCTGTATATCTAATTTTGCTTTTCATATGTATGCAATGCGGTTTGATCCTCGATAGTCAGTTTGTTGTCGTACTCTGATGATGATCATGGAAATTCGAAACGCGTCACTGCGTGTGACTGGCGGTAGTTCTGATATGTTGTTCGAGGTTTGGTTAAGTACAATGGGATTGATGTTTTCTTAAAGCTCGCAAACTTGATTTCAGGAATTATTACCACAACCTGCGCAACCAATGATTGTTTAACAGCTTTTTTCCAAGTTTGTCATCGAAGGACGTGGTGAAATCATCATCATCATTCCCAGCCATACAAAAGTCACAAGTGGCTAATGTTTCACTGGCATATAACCATAAGGAGTAAAAAATATAAAAAAACAACAGAAATAATGTTTTAGACAAATTATTAGTGAGATATACGAGAGAGAGAGAAAGGCGGAGAAAGAGAAGGAATACCTAGTTACTACGACTAAATTTATCAGCATTACTCACAGAAATGATGCAAATTAAACCTCTCCACAACACCATTATGGCTAAGTTAGCATTCGGATAAGGCAACATTAGCAATACAGCTTCCTTGCGGTTTTCACGGTATCACATCATAAAACCAAACCTCGCAGCTAACATTGCCCTGTTTAGAAAATAAAGTGACGAAGATGATTCTACTAGACATCTGCAACAAATCGCCACTGAGCTCGATTCCATGCCATATCGCTAAGGGTTTCTAACCAAGAACTGTAATGCGCACGATGACCCCATCCCGGCAGACGAGTGGGTCCTATACTACCCAATTTGGATGTACGTGACTTCAACTGTTTCCGCCATGTCAAAATCTGCCCACCTTCTTTCTTACGCAAATCTGGTGCTGGACGAGAGAACAGAGCTCTACTGGGCGATCGAATTGAGGGCATACGCAAAATGTGACCAAGCCAACGAAGTTATTGGAGCCTTATTTGTTTTTCTAACGACGAGCACTTATTGGCAGATCTAAAGATACATCTACGGATGTCAACGTTAGCTATTAGTTGTTGGTAAACAATATGTGCTATGACTCTCAAACAACGATTATCGAATGTCTGTAAGCGTTTCAAATCATCAACTCTAAGAGGCCAAGTTTCACTAGCGTATAGTAAGACTACGCGTACAAACGCATTGTAAACAAATTTAATGCAGAGTGAAATATTCGCGTTTCTCCATAAATAACGAATGTGGTGATACTTATGCCGCATGAGAATATAAAGGCTAAATGCGATGTTAGATGCGGTCATTTTAATTGCTCGGTGGACTAAAAGAGATGAAATGAATATTGATAGCGCGGTCAATGATAACAGTTATTTAAAAACATATAAAGTATTGTATAAAGAAGAAAAGTGCATCAGGGTAACTCAGTTGTTAGAATTTCAGACGTAGTGTTAGACGCTGTGCTACATGGCGTCCTCCAGCACCCGGACAACGGTGGACTCAAATAGATCATGTAGCAATTAGTTATAGAAGGCGTGGTTGCATCCAGGATTGTCGCTCCTTTTGGAAAACTTCTGTCGACTCGGACCATGCGCTTATCTGTTGTAGATTTTCACTAAAATTTTCCGTGAAAATACGAATAAACCCTACATTGATTTAGGCAAACTCGAACAACCGTCCTTCCATCAAAATTATCAAGATATTCTAAGCTAATCTAACTGGTCTGGATGGTAGAAATCCGAATTTTGGTCCAAGGTAAGTTCCACTATGCACAATGCAGGTACTACTGTATGTGGCATTGCAGGCCCCCGTAGAAATAGTTACTGGGTTTCTGTAAAATCTATGGAGATACTCAAAATTAGGCGCCAAATTCCACCTTTACTCATAATAATACCCGTCGCAACTTAAGCGCAGTCTAAACGTTGACCAAACTTTTTCATACTATATAGAATGAGGAAACCGTACCACTTGATTGGAATGAGTCGACCATCATTCCCATCTTCAAGAAAGACAATCGTAATTTGTGTGATAACCATCGGGTATAAGCCTGAATCCAGTCATGTCTAGGTTATTTGATTGGATTATCCTATGTCGTTTTACGCTTCATGTAAATCACATACTACAGAAGAACAGGCCGGTTTCCACTCGAGACAAGGTAGTATAGATATTATTTTTACGTTAAGGCAAGTTCTCGAACGGAGACATTTATATCACCGTCCCACAATAGCCGTCTTTCTAGACTTCAAGGGTGCATTTGATTCGGTGGATCGCAATGTTTTATTCCATATCTTGTCGAAAAGCGGTGTGCCCACAAAATCTGTTAATATTATACGAGCTCTCTACACAAATACTTCTGGTCGCGTTAAGGTCTACAACGAATTAACGCATAAATTTACAACCAGCAGTGGTGTTCGTCAAGGTTGTCCACTTTCCCTATTTTTGTTTAATTTTGTAATCAATGCTATTATAAACAACACTCACACATTCAGGACGCTGGAGTTGAAGTTCTCCCGGGAGATAAACTAGTCGATCTTGACCATGCGGACGATATCGTACTATTATTCGGCAATCAGGATGCTGCCCAGTCCACTTTAAATAGATTCACAGACGTTGTTCCGTCTTTTGGTTTGAAATTCGCACCCTCTAAATGTAAGATACTGTTACAGGATCACCCACCACACACTCCAACGTTGCGACTGCAGAATGAAGATCTTGACATAGTGGACAGGTTTACATATCTTGGGAGCTCTATCAATAACGTAGGCAATATGTCCGACAAATTGAGAATACGGATCGCGAAAGCTAGAATAGCTTTCTCGAACCTTCGTCATTTATGGAGAAACGCCAATATTTCACTTTGCCTTAAAGGTCGTGTTTACAATGCATCTGTACGCGCAGTCTTACTATACGCTAGTGAAACTTGGCCTCTTAGAGTTGATGATCTGAGACGCTTACAGGCATTCGATCATCGTCGTTTGAGAAGTATAGCACATGGTGGTTACCAACAACAAATAACTAACGTTGATATCCGTAGACGTATTTTTGTATCTGACAATAAGAGCTCGTCGTTAGAAACACAAATAAGGCTCCATAAATTTCGTTGTCTCGGTAACGTTTTGCGTATGCCCTCATTTCGATTGCCCAATAGAGCTCTGTTCTCTCATCCAGCACCAAATTGACGTAAGAAACAAGGTGGGCAGATTTTGACATGGCAGAAACAATTAAAGTCATTTACATCCAAATTGGGTAGTATAGGACCCACTCGTCTGCCGGGATGGGGTCCTCGTGCGCATTACAGTTCTTGGTTAGAAACCCTTAGCGATATGGCATCGAATCGAGCTCAGTGGCGATCTTGTTGCAGATGTATAGTAGAATCATCTTCGTAACTTTCTTTTCTTGGTAGGGCAAAGTTAGCTGCGAGGTTCGGTTTGTTTATGACGTGATACGGTGAAATCTGCAAGGAAGCTGTTTTGCTGATGTCGCCTTGCTCGAATGCTAACTTGGCCATAATGGTGTTGTGGAGAGGTTTAGTTTGCCTCATTTCTGTGAGTTATCCTGATAAATTTACTCATAGTAGCAAGGTATTCCTTCTCTCTCTACATCTCTCTCTCTCTCTCTCATAAATCTCAATAATAATTTGTCTAAATTCACTTATATCCTTATGGTTATATGGCAGTGAAACATTAGTCACTTGACTTTTGTGTGGCTGGACATGATGATGATGATGATGATGATGATGATGATGAGTAGTTAGAGAACCAGATTCTGAAATAGATGGGCCTTGGTTCGAGCCCGACCTGTGGCAAATTGTGGACAGTTCCCAATTTTGCAAGAAAATGTTAGTCTTGTTTTTCAAACTACAATACTTTGAAGTAAAGGTCAAACGACAACGGTGGCAACCAAACTACTACTTTAGATAACCGATAATCTGGTACAAAGCGAGATGAATTTTAACAGCAGCTTACTTCAGTCTGCGCTAGGACCACCACAACACCCCTCGGAAAGGAGAAAAATTTGCAACGCTATTTTAATAGTAGAAAAGAAAGACTGGCTCCAAAGAATTACCAATTGCATTTAGCGATCTCCATCCGGCACTTTATGAAGCTTAATGCACCGAAGACCGCCGAAATGGCTAATTTAGATCAAGTGGCCTAAAATTGTACTTAACGTAGCCATGCTGTCAGTTGTCAAAGATTTTTCTAAAGAAGATCTCTGGTGACACAAGATGCATCAGCTGTTGCGGTTGTATTTAGTAAACTATGCAAATGTGTACCATCAATATTGAGCCCGGCTTTTTTAAATTGATTGCGCTGTTTGAGCCAATGTATGAGAAGGCCTATTTCTCAACCTACTGTCGAACCAATAGGCAATGGAATACAAAAAAACTATAACAGTCTAGTGGCAACCAGAATTAAGAGGAGGCCTGGTTAATTCTAGCATAGGCTACTGTGGAACGCACTGTGCACAAGATCTATTTCTCCTTTATTTATGCTTGTGTGCAGGTATGGGCAGGTAGGAGTAGCTCAATTCTATCATCTGGAAGTGATAACATTATAATAAAAGATAGTTGAGTTTACGAAAAAGTTTAAGAATTCATGGATTCATCTAGGCTATTTACTTGTTACATCAATAACCACAACTTGAGAACACCTCGGTCTCAACTTTTCCAGGAAGACTTAGTGAAGGAATTGATGTATATGAACGTGCAGAAAGTTAGTGAATAAAGATTTCACTTTATTCGAATACAGCAACAATCATTTATGGCTAGCTGTCTACAAAATATGTGTCGCTTCTTTCACACTAAAGTTTAGATGGAACAAAGCGAATAACTTCGAACTAATATTTAAACGATATAAAATGGAGTATTAATAGCTTATAACTTTAAATGTTTTACATACATATTTTGATGGAACGTTTAGCTTAAATCAAGCGGCTACATCACGTGGATACGAAAACATGTAAAATATCAAATTTATCATATCCACGATGGACAAAAATTGTTTTTGGCTTCGCATATTGAATTATCGTCATATTTAGGTGTACGACGTGTTTGTCTTATTGATAAATCAATTCTGACTGATTCCGTCACACTGAATGCTCTAACACGGCTTGTACTATGAACGGAAATCTTGGAGTTTCAATTATTGTATATATATATATATATATATATATATATATATATATATATATATATATATATATGTAAACGAATTTCTGTTATTTATTTGTGCATATTGGGATCGTTCAGGACCAGGTAATTTAATAATTCTGTTTTCCGTGTCACATCTCCTTCCCGGTCAAACATTCGGTGTGAAATGTTGCGTAAAAAGTATACAGTCCATCGCCTATTACTTGATTAACTAAGTATTCATAGTTGTGTTTAACGTAGTGACTAATCTTAAGTTTGGGAACACTAGCATGGTACAGGGTGTAGAAGCTATGTACTTATTAAATGTGGAAGGAAAACAGTTCCATCAGACTACTATAGACACACTAAGATTCATACAGACTAAGCGTTTATGGAGCTCTAATTAGTTAATAGGGTTCGAAACTACAAATATATATGCAAAATATTGTACAAACACAAATTTTAAAATTTAAATATATATTTATCCGCCTACCTGCGTAATGTTACCGATAAAAAATTCACGATCAGGCTCACCGGTTGGGTCGTTGACTTCAAACTCACTGCCAAAATCACAAAACACCCACCCCAGTACACCATGTACGTCACACAGAATAAACTTGATGGCATTAGAAAAACAAATTTATAAAAATGGTTAATGGAAAATACAACAATTTATTTTCTTCCTAATAAGAAATCTTTTTATAGAAACGATATGCCGAGACAGAACAGAAATTGCGAAATTCGAACACATGACTCATGCAACAACATGTGGCAAGGAAGCTGTATAGTCAATGTTGCCTGGCCCAAAATCTTACTTGACCACAATGACGTCGTGTAGATGTCTACGTTGCAGAATTTCTGGGTGGTATTTCGTAAATCTACTTATAACTCGATATTTCTCCTCATACATCACTATGTGTGTTCCCCGCCACAAAAGGGTTCAACAGCCACAGGATTACATGGACTCCTGGACAGTATCCCGTACTTCCGAATGGCGAATGAGCTCTCAACAGCCACCGGCAACCATGCAACTTACTGCTGCCTTGCAGACTGCGCTTGGATGTGCAAAGGCTAGAGGTGCGTCCTCCATCAAAAAGCCGAGTGGTGAGGGGACACCACTTGTACCAAATTCCCAAGAAACTCCATGAAATGTCACTGGAGCCGGCTTATCCTCCAAAAGGAGTCAGCCGCAGTAATTTAATATATTTTGTCTAAATTACAATATTTGTCATCATTATTATTACAAACTTTTAATATCTTTGTTATTTTTTGTTTTTATATTATGTTTTTCTTATATATCGCAGTGAAGCACCAATTACTAACGAATTTTGCCTTTATGTGTGTGTGTGTGTGTGTGTGTTAATGGCGAGGATGACGAAAGTAAGACTAAATGCGCATAGCTTAACCCGTGTATTTTCCACCTGTTTTACGGTACAATTGGTGCCGACTTCTGTTACATTGAAAAAAAAATAATTTGAGGCAATTATACTGCAAAGAACTGGTAATAGATACCTCAAAGGCAGTATAAAACATCCTGTGCAAAAATAATAATTTAGGCAAACCAAATATAGAAGGACACAACACAGAGAATTGAGGCAAGCTAAACTTTTACACAGCACCATTATGGTCAATTTAGCATTGGTAGGGACAACGTCACACAAAAACGTTGAAATCTCTGAAAATCAGCGAAATATTTCCAAAAAGACTGCTGCATTTCTGTCATTGGTCGCGTGCCAGATACTCAGGTTATCCTTATCGAGAACAGTTTTCAATGGGCCGCTATTCTCAAAAACCATTCGGCAAGAAAAAAAACAATTATTAATTTCTTTTAAACGGTTTTAATTATGCTTAGATATTGTTTGTAGCGGAGAAATAATATATACAATTATGTATTAAGTGTTGCGCACCTAGTAACAAACACCAATGGAACGTATAATTTCGTACACATTCGGATCGAGCTTACAAACGAATCATCAGTAGGAGCCGGTTTTATGCCCTTTACCCACTGTATATTTTGGTAAGGAATGTAGGCAAATAGGAAGGTAAAATCTCGTATACGAATGTGTAAACCTGAAGTAGTGAAGCTAACTTCATAAAAAGTCTTCGAAAATGCGATTTCAAAGCCAACTCACCATATATAATAAATATAACAAGCCTGTAAAGAGTACTAACTCGAAGGTTACTGTGTCAGTATCTGAAACCACCACTATGGTATGGTTATATATTTAATTAAATATCATTATTAGAGCGAAATTCGATAACTGATATGTATCAACGCCAAATGGTATGGACTTGCTGGAGTATCAGGTGTTCAGAGTAGTTTTAATTCGCAACTTTGGTGAACTTTAGTATACATGAAGCAACTCGACAACCATAGTGTTAGTACCATGTACCTTTTCGGCAACTACAATGTTGGATTCAGGTACTGAAACAATAGCTATAGTGTTGGTACCCTTTACAGACTTGATATATAATAAGGTTGGCTTTAAAGTCGTATTGTCGAAGAATTTTTCTGAAGTTAGCTTCACTACTGTAGGTTTACACATTCGTAAAGGAGATTGTACTAGTAGTAGAAACGCGAGTTTATTTTGGATTCGGAAAAGACATGAATTTCTGGTATAAATATCTCGTTCAAGTTTTGCAATTTTGAGGAGCATATTTTTTCTGAAAAGAATTTCCAGTAGTAAATTTAGATCTACCGAATCGAGTGTATTCTTGAAGCGAAGGAAGTTGTTTAATATTGGCCACGGTGTACATGCCATAAATTAGGTTTGATCTTGAAGGTTTCGTGGCCAATGTTTGGTGTAGCTTATTTGACAGCAGTGTTAGGACAGCCATTAAATTGATTTCTGTATTGTTTGTCGCTAAAACTGGCCTCTTGACGAGGCAATCCAGCAGAATAACCATCTGAAATTATGAACACAATCTTATTGTTAGGAAAGTCGATCTTTAACAATCAAATTCAATTTAATTGATCGCATGATGTCACTTACTTACATTTGGTAATGGTACTTTCGTGGAATTGTATACACGTCCGATATGTCTAACGATTCAATTTTCTCCCTTTGATCAAAAAGTTTATTGCACAGAATAATATTTTATTAAAATCGTTCATTTATTGTATTCTGACATTATCAATTTAACATTTGTCATTGCCTTAGTCTCTTTATCACAGTTACCTAACGATCCTAATTAGTTTTATTAAAAACGTAAAACCTACGAGGCAAATTTGTGTCAGGCTTCTGGCACATCGACATTGGTTGCAGGCGAATAAGGCGATATTTTATTAATAAATAATAATATCTGTCCTGGCTTTTTTAAATAAATACCCAGACGCCCCTGTCATGTTTAGACTTTATTCAAAACATGGCTTAAGACCATTGATTGTCAGTAAAAATGTATATGCATATCGAGAATGAAGACTACGAGATACACAGTCGATATACAACCCTCCGTCGCAGGAGGAAACAAGTCAGCTGCTCGAGAAATATAAAGTTTCGACGTCAGTAGGACGCTATATTCCAGCTCACTGATTGCAGCGAATGTCATGAGCCAACGTTCGATCGATTTAAACTATGGCTCGAATCAAACGAACGTTACGAATTACCAATGCAACTAGCAACAGCGAATCAAACAGCAAAAGAGATATTAGAGGCCGAGGTTCTTGAGCCAATCTCGTCTGTTTTTTGGAGCTCCTAAGGTTTAAGATACGTTCGCTTCGACCGTCGGCTGCTTTCCGGCAATTAAATTCTTACCAAACCTGACACGTATCCCATGCCGGCTCTGTGCGATCTGTTCCAACTGTTAGCCAGAGGCATGTGGTTTTCAGTGCTTGAGCTAAAGCAGGGCTTTTGTTAAATTGGAATTCAAACCGAAGACCGGTGTAAATTAGTGATATAAGTGATATGTTGCATTAGCCACATATGAGATCGAGAACGCTCCAAGAACTTTTCTATAGCTGAAGTGAAAACAAGAGCAATTTTTCGTAGAATAGCACGAATTAGGATGAAGAAGTCAAAAAAACGATCAAATTAACAGTCGAGCCTCAGATGTCAATACGAAATAATAGTTATTTGCAATTTGTACCACTAAAGGGCCGCGCTTAATATGGGAAATCTTCTATAGGTTAAAAATAAAGCATCTTCGCTGTTGTGATCTTCTTCAGTGGTACAAACTCGACCCATCGGGTAACTTACTTTACTTTACTGCGGCTGACTCCTTTTGGAGGATAAGCCGGCTCCATTGATTTCATGGAGTTTCTTGGGAATTTGGTACAAGTGGTGTCCCCTCACCACTCGGCTTTTTGATCGAGGACGCACCTCTAGCCTTTGCACATCCAAGCGCAGTCTGCAAGGCAGCAATAAGTTGCATGGTTGCCGGTGGCTGTTGAGAGCTCATTCGCCATTCGGAAGTACGGGGTACTGTCCAGGAGTCCATTTAATCCTGTGGCTGTTGAACCCTTTTGTGGCGGGGAACACACGCCGAGTCATGTTGCCGTCGTCGGGCTCATGTGGTATTTTATAGGAGATCCGATTGCCGGTCGGAAATCCACCACGCCCTGGTGACACCACGCCATAGCCCCATTAGCCCATGTACGATCGGCCATCGAGACATGGTTGACACCGTCGTACCACGTTGAGGAGGGGTAAACATATCGATAATAGAAAAGACATAGGCTACCCTACCACGAGCCACCGACAGTGGGCCGACCATGTCAATATGCATAAACTGGTTCTGTGCAGTGGCATTAAAGGCAATCAGGGTGACCTTTTCTCTTTTTTATGGCTTACAACGTTGACATGTAATGCGCAGTTGACAATAGCTACGAAAATCTTTGGGCATGCCAGGCCAATACAATCGTGAATGTAATGTCACAATGAGTTGCCCGGAGCTGGGATGTCCTAACATTTCATGCTAAAAGGTCATCAATTCTGCTCTTATAGACCCTGGAACAAACCATTGAGCTTTTTTTCCTTATTTTCGCACCAATAGGCGTTGTGCATGCTCAGCGTTTTATATGGCGCGGACACCACTGTCCCGTTTATTAACCGATTGACTATTTCCTTGCATGTAACATCATTTTCCTGTTCTTCAGAGACGTTGAATAGTAGCGAAACTCGTATAGCGGAAATTCTGCTGAGCGCATCAGCTGCTGCATTCCCGATACCGGCTCTACGATGAATTTAAACATCGTATTATTCCAGCTATTCAATAGCACGGTTTAACCGTTCCTTCTCAATGTCCAGTGATCTCCAATGCACCAGGGCTTTGTTGTCGGTAGAGACGTCTATTTGTTCACCGATAACAAAATACCTAAACTTTCAGTGCCCAATGAACGGCAATTAATTCCTTTTCTGTGACGGTATAGTTTTGTTCCGCCTTAGTGAGTATACGACTTATTTATTGCGCCGGTCGCCCGAATTCTTGTAACAACGCTCCTAACTCAATATCGGAGGCGTCTGTAACAATTGACATATTACCTACCGGGAAATTTAAAAAAATTGCGTCTATTAATTTCTGCTTGCATAAGGTAAACGCTTCTTGAGCCTCCACCGTTCAACGAAGCGGTAACTTGGCACTAGTTAACTTAGACAAGGGTTGTTGCGTAACTGCCATCCCTGCGAAATATGGTCTACAGAAATTCACCATACCAATAAACCGGCACAATTGTTCTCTAGTAGTAAGCACCGGATAATCCTTGATAGGCTGTACATTCGAATCTAACGGTATACATCACTCCGCTGAGACTGAGTGCCTCAGGAACTGCGATTCCCGACCTATCTGAACTTCTTCTGGATAAATATTTAATCGCCATTCTACAGCTTTGGCCACATCTTCTGCAGCCTATTACGTAATTCGTGAACAGTAGTGGCCCATATAACGACATAATTCAAGTAAGCTTTTGTACAGGTTAAGTCGGACACGAAAAAATCCATCATTAATTGAAGCACTTTCGGTGCGTTTTAAAGACCAAATGGTACCCGAGTGATTTTGAAATTACCTACGGGTACCTGCACCGGTAACTTCCAACGGCCTTCGGGCCGCAAGCCAATTTGCCAAATCCGTTTAATATCAAGCACGTAAAACCATTTGCCTCCCACCATCTGTAGGAACAGATCTCCCAGGGCCGGCACGGGATACGGGTCAGATTTATTGATCGAGTTTAATTGCCGCAAATCAGCTCCCGTTCGGAGCAAACCATCCTTTTTCGTAACGTAAACCATTCGAGCTCAAAAAATAGATGATGATTCAAGAACGCAAGCCTCTATCATCTCTTGGGTTGCTCGAGTCGCTGCTGTTAATTTCATTTGAGGAGCACCATATAATTTAGGTGGTTCATAACCTTTATTTAGTTCTAACAATAGTCTAAAGCGGTCGACCGTCGGCCCTGGGCATTCGCTACAATCAGGAATTTGGAAGTTTTTCCATCACCCGGACAGAAAACTGGTCTCCTCCCGCACCTTAGGGGGTACATTTATATTTTATGGAATTTATGCTTTCCGATCTCGATATGCATATAAATTGTTTTGATAATCTATCGTCTTAACGCATTTTCTAATGAAATCGAGTCCCATTTGCAACTATCGACGCGCATGATGTCTGACATAAATTTGCTCTCCTAAGTTTTAACGGTAAAGTCATTGGTAATACCGACACATCAGCTTCATTATACAATCGCATTATTACTGGTTGTCCGTTGAAGAGTTCTAAAAATGTAACTTTAATAAAAATCGTTACATGTGGCAACGTTTCTCATACTTCTTTTACTAGGGGTTGCTGCTCTCGATCCACAAATCTAAGCCTCCAAAGGTAAAATATTTTTGGCATCTCGACTAATCTTATTAGTGAGATGGTGGACCATATTTTCCTATTGAACTGGTCGTTCTCTAGGAGCACTACACTGGTTTTTCTGCCCCTTAGACGATGTATTCATCGAAGTTGGTGTCCTTATATATTGACTCTGCTTCCATGCCACTGGCTGTTGTCGTCTGTCGCGGACTTGCCGATTAATCCACGAAGAATTCCAGTAAGTAATGTCGCTCCTATCAGATGTTGTAACCGGACCCATGCGTGAAATCGTCGCTACCACTTTGTTTGTCATCATGGCCGAACTTTGAAGAGCCTGAATTCTTTCTTTCGGGCATCCCTGGGTGCTGTATATTGCTCCGTATCTGGTATATTCCAGCAGCATAATCGTGATGGTCTCATGCGGTTGCAACCCAGGCTAAGACTCAGTAAGCTTGAACAGCCACAGTTTGATGCGTGCTACGGTATCAAGAGGCATCTCCTCCATCAATTGTACCAGTCTGTACAATTTTTGGGAAAAAATCTTGATGCCTGGCTCGGAAGTGATCCAACATTTGTCTTTTGTATTCTTCATACATGATGTTGACAGGCAATTCTACCTGGACTGCTACTTTCCGATCAACTATTTCCTTGACAGCCACGCGCACAATAGGTACTTCTAATGTAAGTTCATGTGCTCGAACTGATGCCTCATTTTTTTCGAACCACAACTGTGGCCTTCCAAAAACCAGATGTGCAAGCATTGGCTTAAATTCTGATGACGGTCGGAAAAAAATAGTCGATTCTGATGAAAACATCGGCCTATTTATTTCTCATTCCTCTTGGGCGCGGTCGCTATTGTTGTTTCCACCTATATATGTCAGGTCGGTTATGCGGATTCCCTCAGAATTTATTATTAATTTATCATCCAACCGAGACTTAATAATCCCTATTTCCGCAATCAATTATATTCACTTTTGCGGCTCGAAGTCTGCTTCCATCATTTTGCTGACTGCTGCATCGTATTACATGTGCTTTTGCGAGGTCTTTCAGTTGAATTCATGCCAGCCCTATTTATGACCCTTGATGCGTTCTTAGCCTATTACTAAATCACTTCAATAAAGTTCATATTTATTTACAATCAAATTAGATTAAACAAATGCGACGATGTAGGACTTAGGAAGAATGAGAATATTCTGGTTTTATAAAATAAAAACATTGGCATTTTATATGTTTTGAATGTTGGAAACTAGCAATAACTCTTAAGTGATTAATTGGTTTATTAACCTTCACAAAACCATACACGCTAGGCGCAATTTTATCAACTTTAACTGCGGCAAGGCTGCTCAGTTTATAGAGTCACAGACGCCGAATAAGACGTGATCAGTTTCAAGCCCTGTTCGCGAAAAGCGTCTACAGGATAAATTACTTTTGCAACATTATACAATGCTTAGTTTGTACTGACAAATGTATACATATTTGGATTGGTGTTTATATCAAGCTCGCAACCTTTATTTAAATAAGTTACCATGTTTTAAAAGAAACATGTTGCGAGACAGCAAATAAACAATTTACCTGATTTTCGGATTGCGTACCGAAATATTTGAATCCACTGTCATCATCATTTTTGCAGATATTTCGGGCTCCAATTACGGAGCCCTTTTTCAATGCCAAACACATCACACACTTAGTTGACAATCGATATGTCAAGTGGAAATATTAATAATACTTGATTTTAGATCTCTTAAGCATAACGTTTTTTTATAAAAATGTTAGGAAAGTGTATATTAAATTGGTTTGTGTATGTGTCTACATGTATACACTCTTCGCAATGAGATTACAGTGATATAATGACAATTAATGACAACTCACTAGATAAGCGTACGTCATGACTGTGTGTATGTGTTCTCGTTTGTTTTGAATTGAGGAGTAATCAGTTAATGCAAGTGTACACTCATCCCAGTGAAATTACAGTGATTTGGCAACATCTGACTATTCACTGGATAAGCGTGTTTGTGTGTATGTGCGTGAGCGTTTACTTAAAACTGAGAGCTAATCTGTTACATGTAATACAGGCACGTGTAACGGTCATTCAAGTAAAACTAAAATGATAAATGTCATTTCCTAAATGCACATGTCGGACCTATTTTACACATACTTTCCTAAATGAAGTAATTACGATTGGCATTCCGGTGAGGAGGGGGCAAGATACTATGAATAGAGTAAATAATTAAGAGGTAGCAAAATTAAATTAGAAACGGATAAAGTGTTTCAATAGGGTAGAATGTTAAATTAAACGGTTCATAAAAGAAATTAAAAATTGCCTGATAAAGAAAGATACTAGTAATAGTACAAAGAAAATGACTGTTACACGTGCCTGTAATTACATGTAACAGATTAGTTCTCAGTCTTAAGTAAACGCTCACGCACATACACACAAACACGCTTATCGAGTGAATAGTCAGATGTTGCCAAATCGCTGTAATTTCACTGGGATGAGTGTACACGTGTATTAATTGATTACTCCTCAATCCAGAACAAACGAGAACACATACACACATGCATGATGTACGCTTATCTATTGAGTTATCAGTAATTGTCACTAAATCACTGGAATCTCATTGTGAAGAGTGTATAAATGTGGACATTTACACAAACCAATTTAACATACACTTTCCTAACATTTTTAAAAAAAAGTTATGCTTAAGAGATCTAACAACAAGTATAAATGGGGCAGTTTAAACTAATATCTCCACTTGACATATTGATTGTCAACTTAGTGGGTGACGTGTTTTCTATTGAAAAAGACCTCCATACACGGAGGTCGAAATATTTGGGAAAATCATGATGACAGTGGATTCAAACATTTCGGTACGCAATCTGAAAATCAGGTAAATAATCTATTCCCTGTTGCGAAACATGTTTCTTTTAAACCTTGGTATCTGTTTTTCAAAATCATTATACTCTTCCCCACATCTCATTGAAATTACTACCAAACTCTTCAAGTGAGCCCGTTTTATCTGCTTCAAGACTCAACCCCACTCTGCAACTCACATAATTTCAAATCAATGTCCTACCTCTCATCTTCTATGCTAGCGAATGTTACTGCCCTCTCACTTTAACCTCTTATACCATAGAACATATCACTTATAGATTTCTAAAGCGTGTCTTCCCTCTCAGTCTGAACTATCGAGAGCACCTGCTCCTGAAAAATTTCCTCCCGTTATGGTTTACCCGACTTAAAAGTCATCTCTTTCATTCATAATATCTAAACTTGTCTGTCACTGTCAAATTTCGCTCACCCAAGTCACCCTTATGCCAAACGCAGAATCATCTCTTCAATTAAATCCAACTATACTTCCAATACATATAACAATATAAACTCCTATCCCAGCACGAGTTTATGGAGGCGGTTCACATACACTTGTTTAACAAATTCCTATGCAAGAACTTGGGTTAGAGGCGCAACTGGTTCATTATTCATCCGTAATACTATTTTATCCCTAGGCTTTAACTCGTTTCGGAGCGTTAGTTCTCTTCTTTCCTAACCTCCAAATTAGAAAATTCGCCTTAGTCTCTAAACGTCACTGGGCACTATAATATCGTTTCTGCTTACTGCACTCAATTAACTATCATAATTTGGTCTACTAGTTCAATTTTTATTGGAGCAAACTATCAGAAACACGAAAAATCTGACAGCCAAAATCTGAGTCTGGTTATTCCTCGCTTTCCCATAATCTTAATTTCGTTCAACTGAAGTCATTGAATCCTGCATTTGTCACTGATATTGTGGCTCTTTACAAGCTTCAATCTATTCGAATTTATCCTAAAAATTCCGACGGTTGATGTCTGAAGCTGGTTCTTTCTCGTCTTCTAATAAAGTCTCAAATTTGTTCAAACCGACGACAGCA
The DNA here is from genome assembly GCA_029291075.1 of Eudiplozoon nipponicum. Lineage (NCBI taxonomy): Eukaryota > Metazoa > Platyhelminthes > Monogenea > Mazocraeidea > Diplozoidae > Eudiplozoon > Eudiplozoon nipponicum. The sequence continues at coordinate 29,475 of JAQBSW010008806.1, forward strand.
AATCCTACTTTGATTTTCTGATTCTTTACACGCATTATTCTATTTGATTCTGACCTAGTCAAATGAAATCTCTTTTCCCTCAGAAAGAACTATCACAAAGTTGATGAAAGCGCTTCTCTTTCACAACTCCCATCTGCCTTATAGTTATATACTTTGCTAGTCACTATTTCATTCAACATCAAATATCCCTTTTTATAATTGTACCTTATCATTTCAATTGTTCGTCCAGATGGCCTTTGTTGCCAAATAAATTTATTATTAAATGAGGTTCACCTTTTGGTTTTTCAAATTGAAGAACATTTCTCTTTTATACAAAATTGGAAAAAAATCAGCATATTGCCTCGCAAGCTAATTTGGCCCTGAAATTGTCTTTTCTCAAAGATTTATCACGCTAATGGATGTAGATTATAGCGATAGGAAAGCACAATATTTATTCTATTCGGTCACTCCTGAATTATTTCTAAAATTTGTCCAAGTAAAGTCTCAGGATGGCATGCGTATGCTTGACATATCCACAATATATCTTAAAGTCATTATATTTCCTTCCAATGTTTCTGTGTTCTCTAATATACAAATTTCTAATAATTTATTTCTGAACTTTATCTATTTTTACTCTATGAAACCACGGCGCGCGCGGTTTGAAATGGCTATAATTTTGTCGCATCTTGAGAAAATCGTTTCAGAACTTCAGAACTCAGTGAAGGAGCTGAAGGATGAGAATAATCGTGTCATGAATAAAGTGTCAAAACTGGAAACAGACGTTGAAGTGTATACGGCAAAATTGGAATTAGCAGAAAAGAAAAATGAATCTTTAAGCGCGCAAATTGTTCAATTGACTGATGTGTTAAATACGAAATTAGATAATTTAAAGACTGATGTTCAGCCATGGGTTGAGTTGGCTGAAATAACAGTGGAAAATGACTCATCAATCAAGAATAAAATAACAGGCGAAGAGATAATAAACATATTAGCGAATGAAGTATCAGCGCGGATTAGTAAACAAGAACAGCTAATTTTATTTAATCTTGATGAGAATGCTGATGTGAATGATGTCGAGAAATTAAATATCCTCATAAAGGATGAGACGCATGCTGACATTGCTAAATGTTTTAGAGTTGGAAAAAGATCCAATCGTCCTAGACCGGTGGTAATAAAGTTAACAAAGAGGCCAACAAATATACAGATTGAGGCCATCAATAAAAGGAAAGGTGAGAGTCCGAGTTTTAATAGCATACATATTGGTCGTGATAAAACATTTCTCCAACGAAAGTTGGCAAAAGCAAAAAAGCTAAAGAACAACCAGGAGCGGAGTCCACCTACTTCTGACTACGACATTATAAGAAATTTAACAAGAGAAGATACGAAATCAAAAAACGAAGTATCGTTAGTAAATGTCGTGGACAGCGGGGGGAGAGGAAGTATGGCTTCGAGGCCCGGAAAACGAATAGTAAAGAAGCCAATAAGGTTGAATCAGTAATAGTCGACACTTGTTTAGATAAGTCGATTTCTACATTTAATTTATTTTATGCTAACTTTCGCAGTGTTAAGAATAAGAACTTTTTGCTGTCTAATTTTATATTAAGTAACGACTTTGATTTTATAATATTATCTGAAACTTGGCTTAATAAGGATATTAAAAGTCATGAATTTGATATTCCTCAATATTCTTTATTCAGAAAGGACAGATCGCTGGATAAAAGAGGTGGAGGAGTACTCATTTATTGTAAATCGGTATTTAAGGCGAAAATTTTACATATTAGTGATGATAATGCTATCATTGATTTCCTATCTATACAATTTGATAATCTGATCTTAACAGCGGTTTACAGACCGCCGTATGCTACTTTATTTGATGATCAAACATTTACCAATTCTCTTCAATCTATCTTTGACCACCATGGCTATAATGTAGTGGTAGGTGACTTTAATAAGTTACAGGACTGTGAAATAACCAATTTTTTTTCTAACCATGATCTCAAGCAGATTATAAAGGAATCAACTAGAGGTTCGCAATGCTTAGATCATGTATACTTAGAAATTGAAATGGTAAAATCGCACAGTTATGATGTTGTCAATTATTTCAAAGAATTGGATCACAAACAAATTATTTTACAATGGAACATCTTGAGTGGCATAACACAGAAACTAAGTTTTGAAAATGCACACGTGCACTGTTCCAGAATCAACTGGAATTTTTTTAGAGAATTAAGTATACTGATTGATTATGAGAGTTTTTATTTCTTGAATACTGATGAATTTGTTTCTTCTGTTTCATCGTTATTATCTATTTTATTTCAGGCAGCTACGTTTACGGACATTATACCGAAACGAATTAATAGGAAACTGTGTAAACTAAGAATTAAACGAGATAATATAATAAAGTGTAGTCTTATTAATAGTATTAAACAAATGAGATTAGATTCCATTGATAAGGAAATTAATTCATCACTGCTAATAATCCGTCAAAGATCAGAACGAATTATTTTGGCCAAAATGAAGAGTAATCCTAGATTAGGATTCAAACTCCTCACAGATTACAGTAAATACAAGGAAAAGTTAAAGCTTATTCTACCTGTGGATAAAACTGAGTATGGATTTCTCTGTGAATTGGAGGAAGTATTTGGCAATTTGATATGCAATCCACAGAATG